>WAAD01019617.1:103901-122184 GCA_013389945.1 Fregata magnificens
GGGGGCACCCCGGAGCCGGCGGGAGGGTGGGTAACCTCTTGCTCTCCCCTTCCCGCAGGTGCCCCCCGTGGCGGCTGCTGCTCGGGCTCTTTGTCCTGCTGGTCCCCGCTGCTTTCCAGGAGCCGGGTAACATGCGCGGGATGCTGGGGGAGGGTGGTCCCTGCTGCTGTGCCCGGGGTCCTGCACCACCTCCCTGTCCTGAAGCCCCCTGTTGCCTGGGATGCTCCGCGAACACAGCCCTGCTCCCCAGCAGGCATGGGGTTGTGTGTCCCCCCAGGCCAAATGCTGCTCCCAGTCCATGGTCCCCAAAGAGAAGGGTGGTGGTGGGAGTTTCCCCCCATGCACCCCTTCAATGGCCACATCCCTGGTGGCCGCTGGGAGTGGCGAGGTTGGGGTCCTGTGTGCCCCATCTCATCAACGGGGCACCAGGAAAGGATGCTGGGGAAACACTGTGATGGGTAACCCTTGAGAGAGATGCCTGGCTGGACTGCGCTCAGAGGCTTTACTGGGACGAGAGTGGTTTGTCTGGTCCGTTCTGGTTGTGGGACAGACAGGATGGCATTGACCCAAAGTGGCCGTGCTCCATGTGTTAGCGGTTTCTGCCGTGCCTGCAGAAGTCCTCCCCGTGACTGCGTGTCCTTGGAAGCGTTGTGAGTGGTAGGAAGCCTCGAGCATGTGCCCCGGGGATGCAACACCTCCCACGCCACTCGCTGGCTTTCCCCTGCCTTCGGGGCTCTGCGAAACAATCCGCTCATCTCGCTCTTAAACTGCTTGTGCCCCGGGAGAGGGGAATTCAGTGCTGACTCAGCTTTCTAGCCCTTCTTTCCCCATGGGGCACGTGAGCCGGTTCTCCCACTGCTTCAGTGCATGAGCTGCCTATTTTCCTGGTGAACTTTACCTCCCCACCAGGGAAGCTTCCTCCTGGCTGCCAGGCCGGTTGAAAGCCCTCCTCCCCTTGCAGCCGATCTTTGGATGCGTGCCCAGTGCGAGGCGGTAGAGAGAGCCACGGCTGACACAGGGAGACCCTGACCCTGCTTGTGGCCGAGGAATCCTGTCTGCAAAAGCAGCTGAGCTGCAAGCGATGATCCAAAACCAGTTGAGGGTGGCTTTTCTGCAGGGTGATGTTCTGGTTGTCTTCTGCTTGCGCTGAGCGTTGTCAGCTTTCCAGCATGTTCCAAGGCATGGCTCGTGCCCCTCTCTGTCATCGTAGGCTGGGCAAGACATGTTGGTAAGTGGCTGCCCCAGGTACAGGCGAGCTGGAAGTCGGGCAGGCGCTGGGCCGTGAAATTGGTGGATTATTTACTGGAGCAAGGCTTCGTGTCATTTAGGAACAGCTCAGGCATGGCTGTGTGGAGGCTGGCTCTGCTGGTGGCTGGGTCATCTCATGGAGGGGAAGAGAGTGGCCTGGGCAGCAGGGATGCTCAGCACTCCCAGAGTCTCTGGGAACACTGGGAGAAGCTCTTGAAGTGCCCCGGGCTGGGTTTGTGACGCTGCTTTCCGTGATGTGGGTGCCTCCCCAGGGACTGTGGGAACAAAGCTCTCCTTGGAGGTCTTCAGAGATGGGAACATCATTCCCATGTGAAATCCTGAATTGACTATTTTAGGTCCCTGGAGACTGTCCAGCGCGGCCAAGCTGAGCTGGAGGGCCGGGAGCTGGTTTAACAGCATTTACTCAGAGCTATTCGTGCCCTTCCCACCCCCCTCTCTGCTGGTGTCCCAGCTCCCAGCACAGCATTGGACATGCAGGGCTGGCCTGGACCCTTTGCCAAGCTGAAGCTGCATCCCCCACACCTTTGAGCAGCCACGCCAGGGGACCCCAAGGAGGTTTCACATGGTGCACAGAGGGGTTAAACGTTGGGGGAGCACCGCCAGCACCGGTCACCGCTGGCGGGGAGGTGGTGCCGTTTCACCCAGCTGACTTGGCTGTCTCCCAAAGGCAGGCTGCGAATCGGGTTTTAAAAGAATTTGCAAGAGTGTTGGTGTTGCTTTTTTTTTCTTTCTCCCCCCCCCCTTGGTTCAATGTCCAAGGACTGCAGGGCCTGTTCTGCCAGCCCTCCTTTGTGATGGCTCCTGGGGAATGTTTGCTCTGAAGGCTGTCCTGGCATGGAGATAACCTTTCTGTTTATCTGCCTGCCTTGCAAATTTGGGGGCTTAGCTGCCTGGAGCTGGTCTTACCTCTTATCTCTGGATCTCTGGGATTCCTCAGCAGGGGATGGGGATACTGCAAGGATGCTGCTGTGGGTCCAATCCTGAAAGCATGGGGGAATCAGGGCATGCATGGGGCTGTGGGCGTCCCCTGTGCACAGGGCAGCAGCCTGGGCTGGGTCAGACACTGGGGAAATCCCCATTCCCAGGGAGGGGGACAACCCTGGGACAGGTCCCTGGACATGGGGGATCCCCACCAGTAGGGATTTACAGAGCTGGCCAGGATTGCCCCAGTCTGGTGGTGGAGGCAGCTTGACTTCATTCATTTTCTCTTGCACTGAGTTTCTCTGCATCAGGTTGGGGCTGGGATGGGCCAGTGTGTCCAGGTCTTGGCTGGTGATGATGAGGAAGAAGCAGGCCTGGGAAGCTGAGATGCCTCCTCCTGCAGGTGCTAGAGCTGCTTGCTGCTGGTGTAGAGGCTCATGCCTGATTTTATTTCCATCTTCAATGGCTCGTCGGTCTCAATGGTTGGGATTCCTTGCAAGCACGTGCCTTCAAAGATGAAACAGGTGCCGTGCAAAGCGATTTACAGCCTGTGACATAACTGCCCCAGGCATCAGTGCCTGGGGATTTTTGACAGGTGGATCAGAGCTTTTGCAAACATTATTTTAAGAATTTCTTCTAAAGACTAGGAGAAGGGCTGTGGGGAATCAGGCATGGGCAGCACGCACCGGCATGGATTTAGCTTGGGGAGAGTTGGCACCTCTCAAATCTGACAGCATCGTTTGGCTGCTGAGGCCCCTGGGATGGGCTGGAGCAACTGGGGAGGATGCTGTGCATGGGAGGCTCTGCGGGCTCTTCATCTCCCTATCAGCTGGCAGAACTTCTGTTTGCAAAACCTTATCTGGGCCGCTGCTCTCTGCCGTGGGAGCTGGTGGGGAGGGAGAGCTGCCCCGGGCTGCTGGCAGCTGGAAGGAGCCAAGCCTGCGGACATCTTCCTGCAGCACTGCTGGATGCTCCCAGGGCTCCTGGTCTATCCCCTGGCAGGTGGATCCTATCCCTCCTGCCTGTCCCGAGGAGGAGGCAGTGGAGATGAAGTGGCCCTGCTTGGATGGCACTTTGGGGCTGGAAACTCAGTTTAAAAAGAGACCGAGTAGTCCTGCAGAGTGGCTGCGCTTACCAGCCAGGAGTTTTCTTTGCCTCCCTTGATGCAAGCAACCTTTTCAAGCCTCGCTCCTAATTTTCTCAGTGGTTTTGCAGCTCTGTACCTGGACTTAGTCCACCCACAGCATCCTTCTCCCAGAGTTCTGACTTGATTTTAGGTTTCCCTGTGGGGAAAAGGAGCAGCCCAGGTCTCTCCTGGCCCTGCATGGCCGTGGGTGCCTGAGAGCTCCATCCCCACTGGCACATGTCCCTGGGAGGACAGAAAGCTGAGCTGCTTTTCCCTGTGGCCGCCAGACAATCCTGCACACACACTACCAGATCCCAGAGAAGTGGGGTTTCTGCTCTGACTAGCAGCCTCTTTGTGACATTGCTCCGTATTTATTTTGGCCTGCAGCTGGAATAACCTCTTCTTGCAGTGTTTATGTCAATACAATTTGGGTGCTGTTAAATAGCAAACCTTGAGCACTTGGAGAAGACAGAGGAACATGTTTTGCAATTCCATTTCAAGCATTATCACAAGGCTTAAAAACCCCCAAGTAGATAACTGTGCTGCTGGGAAAGAGTCTTTTCCCTAGTGGGGGGATGTTACTGCTTCTTTTTAAGGAGGCAGGAGCATGTGGAGCAGGGAGCAAGCACGGGGGGTGAGGGCTGGTCTGAAGCTGCATCCTCCCATGAGCACTGAGCCTGCAGACGATGCTGAGGATCTGGGCACACGGGTGACACTGCCGCCACTGTTTGCAAACCAGCCTCCTGGGCAGCCTGGGGGGTGTCTGGTGGAGCTGAGGTCTGTCCTCGGTCCTTCAGGATAGTGAGGGTGGGCTGTTCTCACCCCAGCTTGTGCCATGGGATGCCACTGTTGTGTCCTCCAGCACATCTGGGGCTTGTTGCAGCATCTCTGGAGGAAGGCACATGGGGCAACCTGCTCTTCTACACAAGCCCAAGGCATCTCACCCTTGTGTGTCTGCAGTCTTACTAATTTACCTGCTCTTGCTTTATCATAGAATAACATAACAGTTTGGGTTGGAAGGGACCATTGAAGATCACCTAGTCCAAACCCCCTGCCATGGGCAGGGACATCTTGCACTAGATCAGGTTGCTCAAAGTCCCATCCAGCCTGACCTTGAACACTTTCAGTGATGGGACATCCACAGCTTCTCTGGGCAACCTGTTCCAGTGTCTCACCACCCTCATCATAAAAAAATGTCTTCCTTATGTCCAATTTAAACCTACCACCTTTGTTTAAAACCATTGCCCCATGTCCTGTCACTACAGGCCTTGCTAAAAAGTCTCTCTCTGTCTTTCTTATAAGCTCCATTTATATATTGAAAGGCCGCAGTAAGGTCTGCCTGGAGCCTTCTCTTCTCCAGGCTGAACAACACCAACTCTCTCAGCCTTTCTTCACAGGAGAGGTGTTCCAGTCCTTGGACCATTTTCATAGCCTCCTCTGGACCTGCTCTAACAGATCGATGTCTTTCTTATGCTGGGCACCACGGAGCTGGATGCAATGCTCCAGGTGGGGTCTCAGGACAGTGGAGTAGAGGGGGAGAATCACCTCTCTTGACCTGCTGGCCATGCTTTCTACCTGCTTCCTCTCTGGTTTGTGGTTTTGGTTTAGGTTAACCTGCCATGGACATACCCCCTTCCTTCCGAGCACTGCCTAGAGGATGGGGATCTGGGGTTTCTGTTACCCAGCCACGTGGGAAGCCCCATGGTCCATGCAGGTGTGCAACTCAACAGTGCATCCTTCCTGTGCTGGAGTCCTCATGTTTCTCACCCGGGCTCCCTCACGCTGTCTGGGAGCTCCCTGGTCTCCCATGGCCGTGATGGACAGGCATCCACCGTAACCAACTCAGTAAGGCCCAAGCAACTCTCCAGTTCAGTAAGGTCCATACAGAGTCCTGTTCAGCCAGGAGAGATGTACCAGGGAGGTGGGTTCAAGGAGGGATAGTTGCCCCATGTCTGGAGAGCAGAGGGAGAAAATCCTCCATCTGCAGGCGACCTTCCAATGTTATTCCAGCTAATGCTTCCCTGCCTCAAGAGATGGTCTGAGCTTGGGGCTGCTTTCCAGAGGGCGACATCTCTGGGAGGATGTGTGGAGAGAGGGAGCTGGAGGAGCAGAGGAGCCATGCCATGCAAGCTGCTTGTGTGAGGCTGGCAGGGGCTGCCGCGCAGCTTAGCCGGTGAGGGCTTCCCTACACCTTGCTGCTCCCGCTGTTGTCAGATGTGTGCAGTGCCAGCTTTTCTTCTGCAATGGTCTGGTCTGCGACGACTGTTGGGGATGATGCTCTAAGCCCTGAAATAACAATCCCAGCCAGTGCGCTGTGTCTCTTCCAAACTCTGATAGTTTACCAAGAAAAGAATTAATTCTGGCATTTCAGTAGAGAGTTCAAAGCACTGAAGGAGACATCTGGGATTAAGTATCGGATGTATATCAGCAGCCCAGAGGTATGGGATTAATAAAGCATTTTAACGATCTTCTAGTGTATCTGATGACATTTGAGAAGGTGCTGGAGATGAACCCTTTCCAAGGGCATCCTGTGCATCTCTCTGGCTGTGTATGCAGCCTGGAGGCGGCATCTTCTGCGACGGATGGGGGGCCGGTGCTGGGCTCCACCTCGCCCCGTTGCTTGATCTCTTCTCTGCTGTCAGTGGGGTGCTCTCACTGGCTCTCCTGTCCTCCAGCCACATTCCTCATTCCTTGGGTACCAATGTGTGTGGAGCAGCGGTGCTGCTGCCCTCCAGGAAGATGTGCCCTGTCCTGCTGAGAGCTGATGCTCAGAGGAGGCACTGATGGGTGGGAGGTGATGGAGAAGAAACCTGCAACGGTGTTGGCTGGTACTAAATCCCCTTGAATATCAGGGAGTGGGAGAAAGTCCCCGACTTTGTGGTAGCAGCACATGTGTGGTTTTTGGCTTTTAATGTGGGACTTGATTAGCCTAGAGAGCTTGTTGCCAAAGCTATAATTGAAGCAAGGAGCTGAATGGGATTAGAAAATGGTTTGGACATTTGTACAGTTAACAGGGGCTTCCGGCGTTGCCTTAATGTGGATTTGGAGCCACTGGGAGAAACATGAGAGTGGAGGCTGCAGGCGTGGGGAGAGCTGGAGCAGGCTCGAGGGCAAAAATGGGTTGTGTTGGGTGGGAGCAAGCAAAGAGTGGAGAGGGAAGGATGTGGTGGGGGGGACCAGCAGAAACTGGGAAACTCATGGCTGATACACTCTGGGTGCCGTCCATCTGGATTTGGGTTAATGCAGAGTTGCTCAGACAGTTGTGAGGCCATGTCCTGTGATTGGAAAGCTTGGCTCCGATATTAATGAGTGAGAAACCTTCGTTAAAGAGAAAGCCATTGGGTATCTTGTTGTGATGTTGCAGCCCGATGTCCCACATCCTTCCCGGTCACCAGGAGCAGGGTTACCTGTGGGGTGGGTGGCAGCTTGGTGGCGCAGCCGGTGGGTTGCTTTGGTGGTGCCGGGCGCGTTTGCCAGCTCTGCCCACATAATTGCACATCTCGGCGTTATTCAGCATGTTTTCTGTTTGCTCGATTTCCTTCCCTGATGTGTGTGAGAGCGGACCACGGGCCAAAATACCTCAATGGCCTTGAGGCATGAGCACAGTTAACCCCTTTGGGGTTGAAGGGATGGTTCCCACAAGCCAAAAGTGGGGTGGCTTTTGCCTCCCAGCAAGGGCTGGGGGAGGAGCAGGAATGCCCCCAGGGCTGCAGGACGGGGCTGCTCCGGGGACAAGGCTCCAGAGACTTGCTGTGCTCCCAGCTCTGACCAGCAGTGCTGTTTGGCAGGAGCATCCCCAGCACTGGGGGCTTTCTCAGTGAGCAACATCTGGTCCGGAACATCCCGTGTCTGCTGGTTTTCAGTTGAAAAGGTTGCTTTTGTGGAATTTTTATTGCTTTTTTTGGCATCGCCTCCCAACCATTTTCTGAGATGGAATTGGTCATTAGTGGATTTTATTGTATTTTTGTTTTATTCCCAAGCTCTATCTGCTGGCTTCCTCCTCCCGGGGGACTGGAAGATCTGGCTGTTCCTCTGACCCTGTCCCCAGGTTGTGGGAGGCTGTTCGAACAGCCTAGGGTGGGAATAGCAAACAGGCCACCTGGATTCTGCAGCTCGCCAGCCCAGCATCACCATCCCCATGCTCTTCCCACCATCGCTGCTGGCATAAATCTACATCAGCTCGACAGCCCTTGAAGCTATCTCTGATTTTATAATTCATAAGTAAGCCACCTGCCTCCCCTCCAGTAAATGCTGTAGACCAGCCTCCTCGTTAGTGTGTAGCTTAACTGAGTTGGGGATTGTTGACTTTTGGATAAACGGCACCTTTTCGATAACCCTAGATAAGCCGGCGGAGCTCGCTGGCTGTGCCCATGCCGTGGATGGTGGCCTGGGTCCCATCCACTTTTCCATCCAGCCTGGCGGCATTCCCAGGCGAGGCGGTGCCACACCTGCACCTCCCGGGAGGCAGGTCAAGGAGGTCCGTGTTTGATGGGTGCACGAGGCTTCGGCCATCCCTCCTGCCAGCGGGTCCCAGGCTGCTGCTGCTGGATCAAGGGCTCTGTTTTTGTTCTGATTTACAATGGGCAGAAATTTATTAAACAGGTGGCGGTGCAGGATGAGTGAAGGCAAGGGGTTACCGAAAGCCAGGGGCTTCCCCACGATGCCAATGTGGGATCCGTGCCTCTGGCGAGATGAGTGGTGCTGGCGTGTTGCACGTTCTGCTGTGCCTGCCAGCAGCGGGATTAGCAGGGTTCCCAGGGAAGGGGTGACGTGGACCCCCCTCCTAAGCACCAGTGGTCCAGGTTGGGGGGGTGATGCATGCAAGTCAGGGTAGCAAGGAACCCACCAGTGTGTTAGGGTGAAGGTGAAATGACGTCTTGTCTTGCTCTAAACCAGTTCCCCAGGGTGGAAAGGCATCTTTTTGGCTCAGTCCTTCCCCTCTGCCCCTGAACTGCTCTCCAGAGGGGCCAGGACCCTCATCTTGGGGAAACCTTGGCAGGGGGCTGGGTGCGGATGGAGATCCTGAGCTCAGCCTCGGTGGTGAGCACTCGCATGGCCAGCCTGATCTGGGGATGGCAGCCACTTCTGAGGTTCCTTGCCAAACCCCAGCATGGAGTCATCTCCTTGCTCCCTCCAGGGGAGCCCCCCGTAGGACACCTGCCTGCTCTCAGCGTCACCCCCACGGATGGGGTACCTGTAGCCCATCCCTGCTCCCTTTGGGCAGGGGGCTGTGCTGCGGCAAGGGGAGTCGGGCTTGCCCACACTTGGGACCCGCAAGTGACACAGAGCCCCAGGACACCTCGTTCTACCCTCTCCCTGATGCCAGCATCTCCCCAGCTGGGTCCTGAAACACGCAAAGGACTTGTAGTGGCTACTGTCCCATGTGCCAGGACCGTAAGCCTTCAATCCAGCATTTGTTAGCGTGTGCTTGTGATTAATAACTGCTTGCCTCACTCACGAGATGAATTCGCGCTCCGCTATTGAGCGCCGGGTCGTTCGCCCTGGGGGGGGAAGGGCAGTCTTGGAGCCAGGAGGCCTTGTGTTTTGTAAGGAGATTACCTCCCACTGCATCATGAGCAGGGTTTCCCTCCCCAGAGCCCCGGTGTGGAGCACATGGTATGGCCACCTCCCGGGAGATGCCAGCACCAGCGAGCCTGCTGGAGGGGCCTGATCTGGCACAGGCATGGACCCAATGGCTCAGCTCCCCGCAGCCTTATTGAGGGAGATGGACCCTTTCCAAGACTGCCCTGCACGTCAATCTGTACGCAGCCTGGAGGCAGCATCTTCTGTGATGAATGGGGGGCCGGTGCTGGGCTCTGCTTTACCCCACTGCTTCATCTGTTCTCTGCCCCCTGTGGGGGTGCTCTCACTGGCTCTCGCATCCCCCAGCCACACTCCCCAACCCCTGGGTACCAATGTACGTGGGGCAGTGGTGCAGCTGCCCTCCCGGAAGATGTGCCTCGTCTTGCTGATGCTGGTGCTCAGAGGAGGCACTGATGGATGAGAGATGGCATGGAGGAGATCTGCAAGGATTTTGGCTGGTACTAAATCCCCTTGAATATCAGGGAGTCGGAGAAAGTCCCTGACTTTGTGGATGGAGGAAGGTGTGTGGCAGCAGCACGTGCAGGTTTTTGGCTTTTAATGTAGGAGTCAATTAACTGGTTGTTATTTCTGCAGCGGCTTTGCATGAAACTCTGTGCCTGGGGCTTACATCTCGGCGCGGGGACAAGGCCAGTGCTCCAGCCCCCAAGAGCATCCTTGGGGCACGAGGAAGCTGGGGCTGGCTCCTCAGGACCGAGTGCTACAGCCCTGCCGTGAGCCTGGAAAACAGTGGTCACAGGGCCACTCCTGGCAGAAGGGTGAGCTGTCCCTGTGCATCCCCATCCTGTGACCTCACTCAGGCTGGCATCTTGCCTGCCAAAACCACTGGAGGCCAGGTTGAGGATTTGCTCTCCAGATGGCTTTTTGCAGGGACAACTTGCATCAGGCAATGCCCCTGGGGTAGGGGACAGTGACACTGTCAGCGCAAACCGCTCTCTGACCCGTCCTGGATTTCCTCAGAGTGGGTGGCAAAAGGGAAAGCTGTGGGAGATTTTGCCATCAGGAAGAGAAAAGATGCTTGGAGGGAGGTTTCTAACCTCTTCCCACCAGGTATCCAGGGCACCATCTGGTAAAAACATGGTTTTTTATTTAACAAGCTATTGCATCTTTTTGGTGGGGAGATGGAGACGTTAGGCCGTGAAGGTGGAGGATGTGGCGGTGTCTCGTTATCCCCCCGCACGTGGTACCCAGTGGGCTGGGCTGGGCTGGGCTGGGCTCTCCGTCGCATTACTTAGCAAGGCAGGAGGTGGAAGAGGTTTGGTGCGTGGCATACCCTGCTCGCTAAGGTCAGTGTCTGATCTTGCAGGGACTCTCACAGGGCTGGGCTGGAGATAGCATGGTTCCCTCCCAGCCGGGATGCAGGAGGGTGGTGGACCTGGTTCCCTCTGGGTCCGATCCAGCACTGGAGCTCAGGGGCAGAGACATCACTCTCTGGCAGCCTGCCCCAACAGCACCCAAGGGGATGGGTCTCCTTGTGGCATCCTGCGAGGCTGGGATGCCACCCTGGGTCCAGCCAGCCGCTGGCTGCTGATGACGTTGGTGGCTCCTTCCCCACCTTCTCCTTGGGCTCATCTGAAGGAGTTAACAAAACCATTTGAGAGGGGCCCCCAGAGGCAAATGCTGGAGGTAATAATCTTCTTTCGGCTCTTTTTTCTTTTCCCCTGCTAATTGCGGAGTTGACATCGTTCCCTCTCATGAAAGGCTCTTTTGTCAGCTGGGTTGCTGGGCAAAGCCCAGGCTTGGCAGTAGGTTGCAAGACCCGGGTCTGTCTCCTGCACATCCCTCTCTGGCGGCAGGTAGTGAAGTGGCTCTTTCAGAAACAGTGATGTCCCTCCCTCCCTGGATCCCATCTGAAAAAAACCCCAGCTACAAAAACCCCTCCTTTTAGCCAACAGTGCCCAATTTTCACCCCAGTTCCACCTCACGAGCGGAGGGAAAGGTCAGCCAGTCTAGACGCTAATCTGTCAAGTGTTGTATTTCTTCGCCCGCGGGTGTCCTAGCAACAGGATTAATGCAGCGGTGTAAGGCGGATATTGGCTAGGTCCCTCTCCATCCTGGGCCAGTGGTCCGGATGTGTGCTGCTCCGCATGGCTGGGCAGGGGGAAGAGGTGGGCTGGGCTCTGGGGGCAGCCCCGGCCCCGCTCCCTGCGCCTGCCCCAGGCTCTGCCGGCAGCTCCTGGCGGTTAGCTTCAGTCCAGTGGCGGAGAAATTTGGGAGATGGTTGATAAAACAGGCTTATGGATGTTTCAGCTGGCCTGCATCCATCCAGGGATGAGTGGGTCAGTGGTGAAGCATCTCTGCCCCCAGGCCAACACCAAGCCTGGTTTGGGGAGCACACTGGGGTGAGATGCTCCATGGCCAGGTACAGCCCACCCGGTTGCACCAGCTCCACCGTGACTGCACGGGGACCTTGGGACAGCCCGTGTCACTGTAAATCTGACTCACTGTGGAAACGGGTCTCCCAGTACATCCCCTGCATCCCAGCGCTTGGGTCTCCCAGTACATCCTTAAAAGTGGGGTGCTGGTCTGGTGGCGGGGCTCACCCCTGGAGGTGCTGGAGCCTCCATGCTCCAGCTGCCGGCTTTCCGCCCTGCAAGCGGCCACACGCTTTAATTAGGCGAGGGGCTGGCGGGGCTCCAGGGTTGGGAAAAGGGGGGTTTCGTTACCCGCAAAGCCCGGCAGGGCGCTGCAGGGACAGGCTGGAGCTTGCCCGGAGTCCCATAGCGTAGCTCCTCCTGCCTATATGTTTTTTTTTTTCTGCAGCTGGGATGGGTTAAGTGGGGGTTTAGGAGCGGTTTCTTTTCTCTTGGGTGCTTAAAACAACAACAAATAAAAACCCACCCCAGTGAAACAGGCCGGTGATGCTGCAAGGAAGGAAAGATGTTGCTCTGCGGATTTATGGGGCTTTTTTTATCTTTACAGGTCACTGCTAGCATTTGCGGAATTGGCCTCGCTGCAGGAAAAACTGGTTTCCAGCTTTCCCATTAGGAAGAAACTTCTGTGATCGTGTAATTCAAATGCAGAAGAAAAAAAAAACAATAAATCCCAGAGCAGCTGGTTGTGGTGCTCGTAGACGGGTGCTTTGGCGGCTGTGCATGTCCCCTGCCTTGCTCTGTCCTTGGCTGTGCTGCCTGCAGCCTGTGGCAGAAAAAAACCATTTTTTCCCCTTTTTCTGGTCTTTATGCCTCATGTACCACCCTGCAAAAGCAGGAAAAAAAAAATCCGCATTTTGCCCATGTGAATGTTTCGGTCCATCTTGAGGCAGTTTCCAGCATTTTTTATCACCTTATCTGATCTGGTGCCAGCACTGGACTGGACTCCTGGTGGGCTGGGGGGGTTGGGACCATGACTCCCCCATTCCATAAATGAGAAGTGATGGGTCTGACTCATCCCCATTACAGCCCCCTTGCAGCGGGCAGCAGGGCAGCGGCTGCCTGCAGGGACTCATCCCAGGGGTCCAGGGTCCCCAGGGATGCCTGAGCTTTTTAGGAGGGAAGGAAAACCGTGCCTCCATGGGATTTTTTTTTTTTTTTCCAGTTTTCTCTTTGCTGCCAGGCTGAGAAAGGACACTCTGCATAGATTTGGATATTTGGGAGGTGAATATTTTTTCATCCAGGGTGGTGATGAGTACTGCTCACTCAGGATGAGGGAAAAGATTCCCTGCTATTTGGGGCACCTTGAACCCCAAGCATGGCCACCAGGAGCAAAACCATGCTTAATAGCATTGTTTTTTAGGGATGACTAAAAGGAGGTCCCTGAATGACGTACCCCGTGCGGCTCACCCAGCCTTTCCAGCCCGCCCCCCCTTTGAACCCTGTGGTATGTGAATTTTTGCTGGTGTCAGAGGGTCGGGGCAGCAAAATCCCTCCCGGTTAAAGGGTGGGAATAGCAGTGTGTGCAGCTTGGGATAATTACCAGTTGTCAGCAAAACAATAGTGGCATTGTAGGGCAGGAGCGAAGCGAAAGGGCCGGGTCTTGAGCGTAATGTTACTTTTCTATTTACGTTGCCATAGTCTTTGGTGAGAAATGGCCCTATTCTCTCTAATCCTCCTCTTCAGGCATGCCTGCTGGTTTTTTTTGTGTGGTGGGTTTTTTTTTTTTTTTTTAACCCTTGTTTTCCCAGAAAACGGCTTGCAGCGACCCATCTCCACGGTGCTGTGCCGTGTGGCCATCCTCGGCTGGTGGCGGCGTGCCCGTGGGCTGGCTGGCTTTGCTTTGGGATGCTGATGCCGGGGACAGTGCCCCTCCATGGCCCCATCCCCATGCTCAGGAGGGGGCAAACCTGCTCCTGAATCCCCGTCCGCATGTGAGCAGGAACACATTTTACCCCCATCCTTGTTCTTGACATCTGTCACATTATATGTGGTCAGGTCCAGTGCATTAAAGATATTTATCAACGTCATATTTTATCTTTAAAACCAAATGATTTACTGAAGAAGGGAATAATTGGTCAACTGATGGCTTTTGGTCCCCATCTCCTGCTTGTACTGAGGACTAGTAGATCTCCCGCCCGCCATATTTGGTTGTTGGTTGGAAAGGGATGATGGCCTCATCCAGGTCCTGTTGGCTTTCCCCAGTACTGAAAGAAGCTGAGATGATACCTTCTCTCCACTTGCACGCAGCAGCAAAGTAGCCACTGACAACATCGACCTGTTTGACCCCTTTAATATCCGTCTCCAGTGCTGCTTGGACTTTCTCAAAAGATCTAAATTTTGCTGCTTAAATACTTTCTGTGCCAGTGGAGACACAGACTGTCATCCTGGTAGGGAGTGGGGGATTTCAGCCTTGGCTGACATCAAGTTGTCATCGCTCAACTAAATTTCAAGGCGTTCAACTGATTTGTTTTTTCTTTAGCGTTGGGACATGTGCAGCTGGATAGGTTCAAGGGCCAGACGACGCTTTCCCTGTTTAAGTGGCCCTTCATCCAGGCTGCTAACGAAGGCATTAAATAGCTTTGACCCCAGCATCCACCCCCAAAGGGTCTGCTGAGTATCATCTCACCCCCTTGTATCCCCTCACCTTGGGGGACCGAAGGCCATGGCAAGGTCTGGCATGAAGCGCAGTGCCCAGCAGACAACCCTGGGATGGGGTGGGATGCCAAAGCAGGATGGCCAAGCTCGGGCTGCCTGGTGCAGAGGAGACTTTGGAAAGAGCAGGGAAATGATGCCAAAGTCAGCAGCAAAGGCAATCTGTTGCCTGAGGAGTGCAGAGAGGTGGAAGGACCATGGAGTGGACAAGGAGTCTTATTACAAGCAGAGCTGGGGGCTTCCAGAGGCTCCAAGCTAAACAAAGTCCCCTGTGCTGCAGGGGGGCAGCGCTGACAAGACCGAGGCTGGTTGGATAAGCAGGAGATTGCAGCTGAAGTCCAAAAACAAAAACCCCTCCCGGATCCCTCTTTTCCTTTCCATTCCCTAGCAAAATAGTGTTTCTCACCACCTGGCCCCGCAGCAACCGCGTGAGCTTGGATTTTGTTTGCTGCGAGCCGCAATGAGTATGAGGTTAATGAACTGCCAGGTGGGTTTCCCCCACTGTAAAGCTGCGGAGAGGCTCCGTAAAGCATCCACAAGCTGTGGCAGTTGCCTCTTGCAGCAGCACGGACCAGCTAGCACCCGGCATCCCCAGCTCGCGGCGGATGCAGGATGGATGCTGTACCATGGGATGGATGCTGTACCACTCCATCATAGCTTCAGGTACTACTTCATTTGGCAGGTCTTCTGTGTTTTGTATGGTGAATTGGGGTTTTTTTTTTTTTAGCTGTGCTGGTATTTTCCTCTGCGCTAAAGTCCTGAAAACCAGCTAGGAATGGGCAACTCCCAGCTTTTGTCATGCAGCCTTCAAAGCTGGTGCAAGGTTACCCTCTGGCAGCGCTCCTTGACATTGGCGGCTTAACATTCTGGCACAGTGCAGCATGCAAGCACGGTCAAGGGGTGGGCAGGGTGTCCCATGGGCCCTTTCCCACTGCCTCCTGGTGCCCAGCCCTCTCCATGGCTGGGAATATGCTTGTGGGAGTCACGTCCTGATATTTTGGGCTTCGTTGGCTTCTCTGCTGCGTGGTGCTGGAAGACTTCATTTGAGCTCCAGGGAAGTGTACCCCACATGGGTAGCTTGTCCTCCTCTTCTCTCCTTTGCTTTGTGCAAATGAGCACGTCATGATGGCATCGAGTTGGCTTGTAAACCCTCCATCCCAGCCCTGATCTCCCCTCATCCCGCAGTACAGCATCCGTCCTGCAGCACAGCATCTGTCCGCGAGGTGGGATGCCAGGTGCCTCGGTCTCCCTGTATTTCTAGATAAATAGGTGGCTGGGAATAGGGGTGCACTCCCCAGCCACGGACCTGCTCAGTCCCTCACAGAGATGGGAACCGACCCCCCTCTCCAATAACCAGGATAGCCCTCTGTGCCTGCCCAGACAGTGGTCGTGGGCGCTGCCAGACCCCCCTCCCAGCTGCATGCTGGGGCAAGAATGCCAGGAACGTGATTGAAATTCGGGGCTTCCCAAGAATGTGGCTCCCAGGCTGAGCCGGGACCTTGGTGGGGGGTGAGAGGGGGGGTGAGTCTTCCACCTCCAAGGAGCAATTAGTCTGCAAGGTGATTTATTAACGCAGTGGAGAGTGAGTGAGCATTCCTTCCCTCGCCTCCTCTCACCTTATCTCCAGGCTGTCGGTCAGCCCTGGAGGGAGGCGAGTGACGGGAAGCAGAGCCAGTGGCCCCTGTGGAGGCAGGGCTGGGGGGGGCCACCGGTGGTGGGGCTGGGGGTCACACCAAGCTCATCTTGCGTTTTAAAGACCTCCTTGCACTTTTAAAGACCTCCCTTGGGTTTGGCTGTGCCTGGAGGTTGATGGCCCCTCTCCACCATCCATCCCTTGCAGGGTGGCCACAGTCACCCCAGCCCCAATTCCCTGCCCCTGCTGCCTTGTTCTCCTGCCCATGCAGATGGGGAAAAGGGGGACATCAGCATCTCTTGGCTGTGCCTTCTCCAGCTCAGGGCTCCTGGTCTTCACCGGAGGGTAACGAGTTACAAGGCAAACTCAAGATGCCTTTGGTGAGACCTGCCCCTTAGCGTGCTGTTCCCTGGGGGCTCGACCCCTGTGGGTATTTTTAGCCACACTTGGAAGGAAGGCTGTTTGCTTTGCACATTGCTTGCCCTGCCCGCTGCCGTTACCCACATTATTTCCCATGAGGGCTGACACAAATACTCCTTAGATGAGTAGGATGGATGCCCTGGTGCAGCAGGTGCCTCCATCTCTGCCCAGTTCAGGAGCGGGAGGAGGATGCATGTAATGGCGGGGGTCTGGGCACGGCTGCCCTTATTTCCCCGCCAGGGTTATTTGATGGCTCCGTGAGGCAGTCATGACATTTTCATGGTTTATCTTATCGAGGCATTTGCTGGGAGGATGTTTCTGGCTCTCCATGAGTAAATGTTTAGGAACACTGTGGTCCCGGGGGTGCAGTGGTGTTGTGTAGCCGGAGGCTGGGGAAAACACTGGCCCAGAGGCAGGCCCCAGCAAACTGGCACCTGCATCATTTTTGGGGCCGTGATGGGTGCCGTCACTCATGCTGGCTCAGCCCCCAAGCATCCTTGTCCCCAGCCACTGCCTTCCTGTCTCCCTGGCTGAGCACCCGTCCATGAGCTGGGTCCCACCATCTCTCCCCAGGGGCCATCTCTGCATGGGAGGTCAGCAGTTCAGGATGTGGCAATATCCTTGGCGTATGTCTCGATGAGGGCCTTTTAACTGTTGTTTGGACTTTTAGATGAAGAACGGATTCAAATTCCAAACATCGATAGGATTTATAGATACCATCTGGCACTGACAGTCGCTGAATTTTTCTGCTCGGTGCATGAGTGCTCCCGCCTCTAGCATTTTGGCTGTGCCGGTGTCAAGGTTTCCTTCCTTCCTTCCCCAGCAGCATCCATGGAAGGGGAGACATGCAGATGGGGCATCAGCGGTGGTCCTAAGTGCTTGCTCTGTTGTGGTTTTGTGCCCTTTGGAGGTGGATGCTTTCTTGAGCATCCTACGGCAATGTTGCCATTGCTGGTGGTAACCTGGCAAGCTTTCGGCAAGCTGCTGAAGTGCCGGTGGGCTCTGCAAAGGTCATGGGGCTGTGGTGTGTTTGCATCCCGGGGCTGACCCCAGACATCCTTCCTGCTGGTACCAGGGGGCCATTTCATGGAGTATCCCCCAATGCAATGCTGTGTGAGGGTCGGTGCGGCTGCTCCGAAGGGACTGGGAACATTTTTAGTGGTGGCCAATAGCAAGAGGTGATTTGCAACCATCCTGCCTGTGGGCTGGGGCAAGTCGGGGCTGGACTCAGCAAACAGAAAATGGATAAAAATAGCCCAGTAATGGGCAAATTTGTTAATTAAAGCCCCCAATTGCTAAGGGAGGCTCCCTGGGAGCTGTGCCATGGGGATGCTGTGAGCTCCATCCTCCCCTGGCTCCAGGGGTGCATGGCTGAGCAGGGGGTGCCCCGGGGGGTCTTCCCCTCCATGGATCAATCTCTTGGCCGTGGGAGCCGCTGTTGGCATTAAAGCCCTTTCTGCAGCTGTGCTTAATCTTTTTGGGCTCAAGGCTTCTCACTTGGGACATCTCGGACCCAGGGTCGCCTGCTGGTTTGTGGAGACCTTCCCTCGAGATGCAAGCAGAGGGAGGAAGGAAGCCGCAGGTCACAACTCCCTGCCTGCACATTGTCCAGCTGCACCCTGCAAAAAACACTGCTGGTCCCTGCCCAGACCTCGGTGACCTCTGGGCTCATGGCCGGGATAGGCCACCAGGACGGGTTGTCACCCCTCATGGGATGCAGCAAAATGGGTCTCCTGAGGATGCTTCCGTGCTCTACTCGGCCTGAGGCTCCCTCTGCTGTTCGTCTGCCGGTCCGTCTGTCCATCCGTCTGTCCATTCGGCTCTGCCTGCCCAGCTCTTGCTGGGGGGTGCGGCCTTGGACTGTGGAGGGGGGGTTGCTGAGCTGGTCTGGGGCAGGGTTCCCATCCCCTCCCAAAATGCTGAGGGGAGAGCAAGCCGGAGCTGCCCCCGGTGAGAGCTCAGGATGTGGGCTGGGGATGTAGCGCACACTGCAAAGCCCGGTGTGTTCATGGCCAGGTTTGCCGTCCCCAGCCACCGCTGCGGACTGCTCCCCTGGCATGGGGACACACGTGGCCAGGTCATGTGAAACCTGCTTGCTTGGCTCCTCTTCGGCCCCCAAAGAATAACGATGTTATTCTTTAACCACTGATGGGATGCTGCAGGTCTGAAACCTGTGTGACAGGCTTTTTTCCCCCCTCTTTTTTTATCTTTTTTTTCTTTTTTTCCCCTCTTTATTTTCTCTTCCCCCCCCTTCCCCCCCCTCTTCCCCTCACTCTTCCCCCCCTT
>WAAD01019617.1:122263-144295 GCA_013389945.1 Fregata magnificens
CCCCTCCTTGTTTTCCCCCTTCTCTTTTCTTCTGGGACAGGACTGAGCCTGCAGTGAGCAGGGCAGCCTCATCCCCCTTTTCCGGAAAGACCAGGCTGCACTAGCAGATGCCGGACGGCAGTGGGAAGATGCAGGCAGCCTGTTCGGGAGGGAACTGGAACCAGATTAAGGGTCCAGTTTTGCTTTTAAAGAAGTCATGATGAGCTTCCGGCAGCATCCCCTGGAGCGTGCAAAAAGTGCCTTTTGGAAGCCTTTAGCCTAGAGGAGGCTAAAACAAGGGGTTTCCCCTGCTCTGCCAGCAAGCCAGCTGCCATGGCTTCTGTTTGGGGAAATAACTTCTCCAAATATTTCACCAGCTGGTACATTCCCTGTCCCTGCCTGGCCGCTTGGTCAGTGGCAGAGCTGGGCATCCGGGGTCAGGATGCTCTAGTGCCACCTGTGCCGCCAGGCCACCCTCTGAGCTCTTATTTTGGAAATCCTGGGTCCCTTATTTTGGGACGCCCCAGCCCTGGCTCCTTCCCCAGGAGCTGCTGGCGCGGAGGTGTGCAGTGAAATGAACATCATTGATTTAACGAGGGCTGGTAATGCCGGGATTGCTGCTTTGCTCTGCTCTGCTATCATGAGCTGCCTAATCCCAGCAGAAGGGAGAAATGGGATTTTTTTCTGGCTGGGCATCATGTCTGCACACGCGTGGGGCACCCCAGCATGATGCTGCTGCTGAAACCCTCCTGGCTGAGATGAGACAGCTCATTGGTGCTCATGATGCTCCCCCCGGCTCTGGAAGCTGCCCCAGGGCTGCATGCCGGCTCTGGGGGGCTTGGATCGCATCCCTGCTGCAGGCTGTCACCTCACTTATCTCCCTCCAGTTTGGGAGAGAGGCCGTGGGAACACTGAGCTTTTACATCTGTCCTTCCCACCGGTGGGAGAGGAGCAGCAGTCACCCTCTCGGATGCGCCCGAGGATGCAGGGGGGGTCCCGCACCCTGCTGGGAAGCCGCACCCTCGCCCCAGGGGAGCAGAGCTGGGCGCAGCGGTGTCCCGTCCAAACATGCCGGGGCGGGTTGGCAGGCTGGCTCCTTTCATCAGGTTGATGGGAGCACACGGGCTTCGGGGGGGCCGTATGGAAACTCTGACATACGGACAAAAACACATCCTGCATTCGATTAGTCGTGGGCTGTTCCACAACACGCACCCCTAACAACATCAGTCGTGGGACAAGCCTATAAACAACAGAATCCTTGCTGTGCCAGCTGCCATTTTAAGGGGAAAACTCACCCGTTTCGCTTAAAAAGTAGCATGGGAAATGTTGCATAAAGCAAAATAGACATCTGAGCATTCGTTTCAGTGCTTTTCCTGAAGATTTTTAAACCAGAGCATCAGGAGAGTTGCATCCCTTCCCACTTCGCGTTGCGGGACCACATTACCACAGAGCGCGGCTTTCCTGGCCACGCAGCATCCTGGCTAGGGGGAGCTGAAATTGTCACCTCCTTGTCAATGTTCCTTCTTGGGGACACTTTTTGAGCCATGAAGTTGACTTGCCCTGTGTCATGGCAAGAACAGCACGGCAGTGTGGTCCACAGGTGTGCTGCATCCTGGAAGGGGACCGGGGACTTGGTGGTCCCCAGGGATGTGGCCTCGTTGTCTCCAGAGCTGGGCACTGTTGAGGTGGGGAAATGGGCCAGATGAGTGGATTTGGGGTGATTTTTCTGAGCTGAGGTGAAGAGTGACTGAATTTTCTGGGGCATGGGAGAGTGCCAGAACTGCCCAGGGGAGATTTTCATCCCAGGCTTCAGTAAAACTCAAGCACTCAAGGTTACGATTGCTCAGACCTTCTGGCTTCCAGACATCTCTGGCGCATGACGCTTGTGGTGTGGGGAGGATCACAACTGCTCCCCTCACCATCCTGAGACAGCACCTGGGGGGTCTTGGCCCTGTAACCAAGCTGGGAAGGCGGCTCAAAAGCACTTGACTTTTGAGGCTTGTTGTGTTTCCGGCCGGTGGAAATCTTGGAAATGTTTTCTGGGATTTTTTTCCCCTCCTCGTTTGGTTTTGCTCTGAGGTTATAACCTTTCCTCAAGACCTGGAAGGGGGACTTGTATGGCCCACTGAAGCTGGGCATCCGTGGGGACCACGTCCATGTGTGACCCCCCCCCATGTACGGCTCTCGACGCCCGTAATTTAACCAGACCCACCAAGAGAGGATTTAGGATTTTCTGGGCAGGAAGGAGTTAAAAAGCCGGCAGCAGCAGCTGGAACAGGGAACAGGGTGCGTCTGAGGGCTGGCTTGGCTCCCAGAGGTTTTGGGGGGCTCAGGTGGGTCCCCATCTGGGCAGCGGGGTCCCCAGGGGGCCGTGCCGGGTGCGGGGAGGCTGGCGCTCGGGAGAGGAGGGTTTGGCAGGGCTGGCGGCACGGCCACTCCTCCCGCTCTGCTCTGGTTTGAAGGGTCGTGCGCCGGAGCTGGGGAGGAGAAAGCAATGTGAGCGCTCCAGGAGTCTGGCCGGGGCAAAACTCCTGCCTCTTCCTTACTTTCCCTCCTCTGGCCTCTCCGTTTTGTCCTCCGAAGCAACGGGGCTTGTTTTTCCTTCCTAATGGCCCCGGCCCCACCTTGCTTGGGGTTTCTGCTCCTACTGGCTTGCTGCTTTTCCTCCTCTGAAACGCAGCTCCTGGACTGGATTTGGGGCAGCACGAAGACCACAGGAAGCCCAGCAGCACCCGGCGAGGGAACCGCGGCACTGGAGCCACTCGCCTCTGTGGCAGCTCCCACCCCGAGCCCGTCCCCAGGGATGTGGGCTGGCCAGGTGGTGGGGGACGTTACCACCCCACAGCACCAGGAGCCGGATCCTGGCACAGCAGCACCTGCGGGTGACTGGACTGTGGCCAAAAACACCAAGCAGTGGGTTGGGAATGCCACAGGGCTGGTGGAGAGCACGGCACGGCCAAGCATCGCTCCTCCCCGCAGCATGTCACCTGCCCCTGGCCGGGATGCAGCCAGCAGCTCCAATGAGGACCCGCGGCTCCTGGGGACGGGGACCACTGAGGACCTGCAGCTCCTGGGGACGGGGCCGCCCGCAGCATTGGGGACACAGGTGTCCTTGCAGAGACCGGCAGGTCCCTGGCCAGGTAGTGCTCCTTTCCCTTTCTCACCAGGTGATGATACCCATGAGCAGGCAGTGCCGCCCTGGGACCCCACGGCGCAAACGCCCCGACGCCGCCACGGAGCATCGCCTGCCCCACCGAACCTGCGGCACGGCACCAGCCGCTGGGGGCTGGCACTGGCTGGCGTGAACGGGAGCCAGAGCCCTCCTTTGCCTGACAGGAGGGCGGCTAACGGTGTGGATCCTCCTCTTGCTGATAACTCCGGTCCTTGCGAGTTTGATTTACTAACTGCTGCTGCGCGACTCCACGGTAGTGGTGCAGGGCTCGCATCCTTCTTACCCAGACTGATGCCGCCGGCCGGCCGTTGCCTGCCCATCCCAACCCGCCTGCCCTTCTGCAGCGTGCTGGGCACCGACCATTTCAGATTACCAAATTACCTCCGCCATGGCAGCGAGGCGGAAATTTGGGCAGCTTTGCATGAGTGGGAGGGGCTGCTTGAATCGCGGTGCCATCGCTACGTGGAGTGGTTTCTCTGCTTGCTCCTGCTCCCTGGGTGTAGCGCCTCGGTCCCCGTAACCCCCCCGCCGTGCCAGGGCTTCTGTGAGGCCGTCAGAGACCAGTGTTGGACGCACTTGGCCAGCGGGCGCCTGCCTCTGCCTTGTGATGCTCTCCCAAAGGAGGACGAAGGGTATTCTTGTGTCTTTATTAATGCTTCTGCAGGTAATGTGGCTGGGCGATGTCTGTGTATGTGTGTGTGTCTCCCCTCCCCAAATACCCCCAGGTTTTTAGGCACCTAGGGATGCCTCTGCTTTGTTCCCATGGGATGCTGCTGAGTCCAAAATCGCTTTCCATACAGTCTCGGCTTCTTCAAACAGGGATTGCCAGCAGGTTTTGGCTCCCTCCGCAAGGCTGAGCATCACCATCCCCTCGTCAGGCTGTTTCACCCCTGGTGAAACGCAGTGGGCAGGTTAAAAGACAACGTCCCGGTGGCCAGGACAAGAGATGCTCCCTGAGAGCATCGTGCTGGCGTTCTGGCCTGGTTTGCAGGTGCTGCAGAGTGCAGCAAAGCCAAAGGGCTTTGGAGTGTCCCTCCCAGGAGTGGGGCACTTGCAGAGCTGGCAGCTCCCTGCAGATGGGGGAAGGACCAGGACCCTGCGCCTACCTGACCGCAGTAGCATCAGGGACTGTGGCGGTGAGGAGGCTTCAAGGTGACCCGTGGCCGTGCTCGCACACTTCCCTCTCCCAGAGCGGCCCCTTGCCTTGGGGTTAATGATTTACCCAATGACTAATGTTTGATCCCTCCCTACTTGGCAGACAGGGGAGGTTGCTTCACCTTCGGCTTCATCATTAGGTGGTTGCAACCCTTGTGTAAGTCAACCAGGGACGAAGATGTGCCTCTTTGCGGGGTGGGGGTGGGGAACGAAGGGAGCGGGGGGGAACTGGCACTCTGAGAAATGCATGTTGGGGTGTAAGAGCAAGAACACAGTCTGGGATGAAAGCAGGAGCAAACCGCTCGCCGCTGCCCCCGCCGAGCCCTCTGAATGAGGCTGTGTTCCCATGCCAGTCCCCCGCGCCCTCGGGTGATGGCCTGGGACTGCTGACCAGGAGCGGCAAGACACCCGCTGCCATCAGAGGGGCAATTTAGCTGGGGGCCAGCAGACAAGGGTCGCGCACATGGTCCCCTCAGTGTCAAAGCGGCTCTGTTCGCCGGCTGACCCTGGGGGTGTGCGGTGGGATCATGGGGATGCTTGGGGGAGGCACGTGCTCCCGGATGGGCAGCATTGGGAATGGGTGGGGGACGTGGGGACTGTGGTGCACCCCATGGAGTGACTTGAGATGCTTCTGCATGCCAGGGGTCCCCTGCATCCCAGCCAGGATGGGATGCATGGGGCCATGCTGGCAGCCCCAGCTCAGGCCAGCCAGGAAGGTCATGGCAGAGCAGAAGGGTGGCTTGGAGCATCTCTGAGGCCTTTCCAATGGCAACAGGAGCAAATGGCTGGGTCACTGCAGCCAGAGGCATCCCCGCAGCCACCCCACACCAGCACCCATCCCGAAACCACTGTGGCGTCAGCCGTCTCTGGCTCGCCGTGCTCCGCGGTGGGTGCTGCAAGTTCGGCGCAGGGAGGAGGGGGTGCGGTATTTGGGCTCTGGGTGCCCTTTGGGAAAAGCAGGCATGGCCTGAAAGGTTTGGGGTTGAGAAGGGACACTTGGCTTTTGCAGGGAAGCAGCTGTTTGAAGCCCTTACCACCCCCCGCTCCCCAGGCCCCATCCAGCCTTGCAGCCCTGGCGTCTGCCTGCTTTGCACGTTGCACAGGGGAAAGATGCGTCTCCATTTGCTTTGGGAAGTGCCAGCACCCAGCTTCCACCCCAGGCTCGGGGGCGAGTGGCATATTTGGAGAGGAGGGAAGATCCCAGAGCCAGCTGAAATGCCAAGGGGACAGTGGTTGAAAATTGCATTGCTAACAAAAGCCTCTTTCAGCCTGTCCCCTGTCATCCCGAGCCCTGGGGGCAGATGATGGCTTGTCTGGCTGCAGAAATTGCAGCACCAGCTCTTACACCAGTGTGGACCCCTGGGAGGAAGCTCTGGTTTCCTCTTCCCTTAAAGCTGCTGTGGATTTGGCTTCCTCCAGCCCGAGATAAGCTCCATCCCTGCATCCTGGTGTTTGCAGTCAGCTTGGCCACAGCCGCCTGCTGCAGGGTGGCTGGCGCAGCTGGGGATGGGACAGTGGGAGCGAGCTTGTGGGGTGCCTGAGCATAGGGTGTCTCAAGGGTGGGTGCCAGGCTGGGGCTTGCTGCGGGTGCGGGGGAGCCCCACTCCCTTGCCCCATCATTTTTGGTGTAGGGCTGCGCACATCTGGGCACGAAAGGATGCTGGGCTCGAAAGGATGCTGGTCTCCAGGATCCAGAGGTCCCTGCAGCCAGCAAGGCAGAGGGACTGCGCTGAGCCCTTCCTCTCTGAGCAGGCTGGGGATGCCCCGTGGGGAAGCCTGATCCCGGTGCAGGTCAGATGAGGGGGTTAGGGCTGGTGCAAGACCAGGAGGGAGTTTTCCTCCCAGCTGTGTGCTCAGTTTTGGGATGCCAAGCTTGGGAGGGACTGGGGGCTTGGGGGAGCAGAGTGGGCACAGTGTAATTTCAGAGCAGCAGGCTCAGGAGAGGATCAGTGGGTCTGAGGTCTCGCAGAGAGAAAACTTGCCCCTACCTCTAATTGGTGGCATTTTTAACATCCCTGCTGCCTGGGTCCCTGTCACGGGGCTGCCACTGGCATTCGGGCTCGGCAGCAGGGGGAGGCTGGGAATGCTCCGTGTGCACAGGTAGCCCCAGGCTTTGGAAGAGACACCCAGGTTTTTGTCTCCTCCCACCATCCTGAGAGACGTGTTTTCCTTCCAGGCTGGGCAAGGCTAGGCTGATTTCTTCTTCTTTTTCTTTTATTCCCCTCTTCTTTTTATTTTGTTTAAGAGCTCTGGAGGACAATGCCTGGCTCCAGAGCAGGCGGGAGGTTTCTGGCTGGTCCTCCCGGGCTCAACACACCTCTGATAATGCCCCCATTGCTCACATGAAACACCAGGGATGGATTTGGGGACATTAAATTGTCTCAGCTCCTGCTTCTGACTCGGGATGGGCCCGAAATTGGCACCAAGTATCCATTCCCGGTGTGGAGCCCTTGCCATTTCAGAGCTGGGGTGGTTGGGTTTCCTTGCTCCTGGGAAACGTGGGGTTAAAAAACAGCCGGCGTGCTCAATCCCATCGAGTTGGCACCCGTCCGAGCGGTTGACATAGGAGAGGAGGAATCCAGCGCCCGGTGTGTGGGCGATGAGGATGTGCCTGCTGCCAAAACAATGGGAGCTGGCGTACAGAGGGCCGGCTCACCCCGTCCAGATGTTCAGCTGCGTCGGGTAGGAGAGACCGTCCTGAGCAGACCTTCCCCAAGTGCCTTGAGAAAAAGGAGTCGGGAGAGGAGGCGAGCTCCAAATTGAGATTATCTGGGAAGCTGACGGGGCGTGCTGGCTCAAGCCCCATTCGCAGGGTGTTGCAAGGGGCTGGCTCTGATTTATTCCCAGCTGGGGTGACCCCATGAGCTTGTCCTGGGATGACGTGGGGGGTCACTGTGACCCTGGAGCGGGTACGGATGCAACACACTTCCTCGCAGCTCCGTGGTTGTTCAGCATCCTGGTGCTCCGGCAGCATCCCCAGCTGCCTGCACGGGCATGTTGCTACCATGAGCAAGATCCCTTTGGTTTTATCCCATCTCAGGGATGTCCTGGCCATGGTCAGATGGCCAGCAGCAGGGCATGGGTGACATTTTGGGAGCCGCATCCCAACTGTGCGGTGCGAGCAGCTCAAGGAGCGTTGCTGCCTTGGCCAACCTGCAGCCTGAAGGAAAATCCTGGGCCCTGGGGAGGGTGAGCAGAGGGAGCTGCTGAAGAGTGGCGTTTGGGGGAGGCGTGGCCAGTGGCATCCTCCCAAGGTGCCTTGCTGAGGGTAACCATCCTCTTCGGGCCGGTTGTGACCATCCCCTTTCCCTTCCTCTTGCAGAGAACCTGAGCACCGAGGTCAGCCTCCTGGAGCTGATTGGAGACCCCCCGCCAGAGGAGATCCTCAAAATTTATGGTCCTGACAACAACCCCGGCTACGTCTTCGGCCCCAATGCCAACACGGGCCAAGTGGCCCGGTACCACCTGCCGAGCCCTTTCTACCGGGACTTTTCCCTCCTGTTCCACATCCAGCCCACCACCCCCAGGGCCGGCGTGCTCTTTGCCATCACGGACTCCTCGCAGAGCATCATCTATGTGGGCGTCAAGCTCTCAGAGCTGCGGGCGGGCAAGCAGCAGATCATCTTCTACTACACAGAGCCGGGCTCACCAAGCTCGTATGCAGCAGCCACCTTCACCGTGCCTACCTTGCTCAACCAGTGGACGCGTTTTGCCATCAGCGTGGAGGAGGACGAAGTTGTTCTCTACCTGGACTGTGAGGAGCACGAGCGGGTTCACTTTGAGCGCTCCCCAGATGAGATGGAGCTGGAAGATGGCTCTGGGCTCTTTGTTGCTCAGGCTGGAGGAGCCGATCCAGATAAATATCAGGTAAAGCCTTTGGTCACTCCAAGGACCATCTCCAAGGAGAAGCCTGGGTGTGGCTGGAGGGACATGACACCAGCCTGCGCCTGTTGAACCAACGCCTTTGCCCAGAAGACAAACTAGTGGCCATGTTCTGCGTGCGTCCCTGGGGAAGGAGACGCTTGAGATATGGGGGAAAGGTGGCTTGAGATGCCACCAACTTTATTGCCTTGGGTCTCACCAAGGCAAAACTCTCAGTGTGGGCTGGCAGGATGAGATTGGGTTGTGCTACAGCAGCCACTGTTGCCCGTACCTTTTCCAGCAAACGTTGAGCCTCTTTGCTAAAAATACCCAACTCCTTTGGTGGAGGAGCTGGTTTGGCTGGTAAAATGTCTCTCTTAGCTGGAAAAAATGCTTGGGCCGGAGCATATCTTTGTTGGCTGATGTTAAGCAGTATCTGCAGGAAGACTTTGGAGAGCAAGGAGAGAAGGTGATAGCTCAGCCTGTGATTTGAGCATGACTTATGTTCTAGATAAGGTTTATGGAAACTGTGGGGAAAATGCCCAGCTGACATGGAAATCCCCTGCGGTGCTTGAGGAGAGGAAAGTTCAGGACTGCACCACCAGGTTTCTCCTGGGTTGAGCGTGGTTTGCCCAGCAACAGAGGCTCTGCCGAGTGGAGCGATGCTTTTCCCGGGGAGCTTTGCAGCACATTTCTGAGCTTAAACATCATCTTGACTAACAAGCGGCGCTGCTGCAGTCCCAGTTAAACCGCTTCAGGCAGGGAAAGCTCCTCTGGGAAGGGTTAATGATTGATGGGCTGGGGACCAGTTTGTGCTGGGATTTGGGTTGTCCCTTGAGGTCTCAAGAGCAACTTTTTGCTCTTGAAGAGCAATTTTTTGCTCTTGAATCTGCTGGGAGGGCCAGGTCACGGCCGTGGAGGAAGGAACTCTTCTTCCCAGCTGGAGAGGGTTTGGCACCAGTTGGAAGGCAAAGCAACAGCCGAAAGCAGAGCGAAGCACTCCTGCCTTTTTAGCAGATGATGTTCCTGAGCTTGCCAAACACCCAATCCCACCACCCACCCCCGGTTTTCCCGCGGGGAATAGCCGGCCATCGAGGGATGGAGGCTGACTGCCTCGGCCGGATGAGATGGAAGTGGGGAGCGCGAGCTTGGATGTCTCCTTGCCATCTGACTGCCTCGGGGTATTTCCATTGCTGACCAGCCTCGACTTGTGTTATCTGGAACTAACAGGGCGTCAGGCTGATTAAAACCTGGCCCTCAGTCAAGCCACGAGATGAGCTGCTCATGGGCAGCTGGAGGGCTGCTGGTGGGGTCTCAGCTGGCATCTGTGCTTCCTCCCAAGTTGCCTTTGTGTCAATGGGATGAAACCTGGAGGGGTGAAGCCTGCAGGTAATGCAGAAGCCCCTGGGAGAGCAGATATCAAGGGGGTTACTGTAAATGGGATCTCAGCCGGGGTCTGGCAGGAGGATTTGTTTGCAGCTGGATGCATGGTAAGACCTGTGGTGCTGCTGTCCCCTTTATTGGGGCAAACAGGCTGCAAAGGGCCCTTATAACCATCCCTCATGTGGATGCCTCAGTTCAGGGCTGGATTATTTCCGATGCCTCCGGCAAGCCCCAGGACTGGGGAGGCCAGGCTGGAATGTTGCATTTATCAAAGCTTGTGCTTGATGCTGGTGCTCGGCGGGGAGGAGAGCAACGGATTAGAGCCAGCTGTCACCAGGGCGAGCAGCTGGAGGAGGTCACAACCCACCTGGGCGGCATTTGCTTGTGGGAGGGATTTATATAGACAAATTTTTATTATAACTATAAAAATATAATATATTTTATATATCTATAATACAATATATTTATAATATATTCATATTATAATATCATAGCCAGCCTGGCTGAACTGCAACTGCCCCTGATTCTTGTTTTCTTAAACCCATTGTGTTTCCTGACCGCAGCTCTTTACCGGACATGGTGCGCTGTGCTTTCGAGCGAGCCCAAATATTATTTTAGGTGTCTTGCCCAGAGAAGAGGCACCAAGTGGGAGGTATCTGCCCTCTCCAAGCTCACTTCCCAGCGTGGTCCGCAGCACCTCCCCACCGGGATCAGAGGGATAGGCAGCATCCCATCCCAGCGGCATTCTGTCCCGGCAGCATCCCCGTGTCCCATCCCAGCAGCAAGGAGCTGGGCGGGGCTCTGAGATGCACTGGGTGACCCTGCTTGCTGTGGGAGTCATGGGGTTCAGCCTGGCACCCACACACCCTCCCCGGTCGATACAGGGATGCTGCCATCCCAGGCAGTGCAAGTAGCTCGACTGCAGGGGTTTGTCTGGAGGCAGCATCCTTAGGAAAGAATTTGTGGCGGTTTCTTGTACAAACAAGCGGTTTGGATGCGTACAGTGCTTGCAAAACCCAAATAAATGGTAAGGAAGTCCAGATTAGCCTAAGAAATACAAAACCGGGGCTGCAGTGGACTGCGACCTGCCAGCAGCCCTTGCTTGGGGTGGAGAGGCTGTGTGTGGCTGGGGAGCCCTCTGGAGAGGCGGAATGAGGAACACGGCCAAAGCGTTGCTGTCTGACTGGCCAGATCCTGGCCACCACCTCCGCTTGGCCGGCCTGGTGCTGGTGCTGGCACAGGGCTTTTCCCTATGGCTCAGCGAGCCATGCCGGTGGCACTGGGGACTGGGGGCTGCAAGGTTGCAACCTCGCTGTGCCAGAACATGGATGCTCAGATGGAGAGTGCTCTCCACGCCGGGTGAAAGAGCCTGATGTATGCAGGGCACTGGGGGACATGGTGGCTGGGTGGCACAGCAGGTCACATCACGCCACAGGGTGGCTTGTGGCGCATGTCCGTCCGTGGTGCATGTCCATACGTTGCAGCCCTCGGTGTGGTTTCCTTCCAGGGGGTGATTGCCGACTTAAAACTGCAAGGGGACCCGCGGGTGGCCGAGCGCCAGTGTGAGGAAGAGGAGGACGACACTGAGGAGGTGAGTGCTGGCAGCCTGGCTGGGGCAGGGTGGGGGGCGGCTGCCCTGTGCCCCTGGCTGACCCCTCACTTCTTCTCCCTGGGCAAACACAGGTCTCTGGCGATTTTGGCAGTGGGGCAGAAGGTGGACACCAACCCTCGGGGAAAGACAGGGTGAGTTGGTGCCTGCAGGTGCTGCACTCAGTGGCAGGACCCCAAGATTTTAGGGACAAGGAGGGCTGGGTGCCCTCCATGGTCGAGGTCCCATGATGCCCAATGGGGTCCTGGTGCCTGTCCCCTTTGAGAGGGCATCGGCAGGTGAACAGCGCCGCGGTGTCCCCTTATTGTTGGCACAGGGTGTCCCAGGCCTGGTGGATGCTGTCCCCGTCACCTCTCCCCCCGTGGCAGTGGATGGCGGGCTGAGGAGTGGCGGGGGCTCCCTGCAGCAAGCCGAGAGGACCAGAGCAGAGGAGACACTGCGGGTCTCCGCGGGAGGTAATGCTGGTAGCACCATCCCCTTCCCCGCTGTGCTGGCTGGCCCCAGGGCACATCATCGGGGATGTGGCGGGGTAGCCATCCCCGAGCACGACTAGGTCCCTTTTCCCTTTCCACAGGCACCGGCCCCAAAGGTGAAAAGGGGGAGAAGGGCGAGCGTGGCCTCAAAGGGGACTCGGGGACCGGCAGCGTCATGGGGATGGGCAGTGTCAAGGGTGAAAAGGTGGGTAAGAGAGGGGATCCCAGGGGCTCAACGATGCCACCAACATGTCCGCATTTGACAGCCGCTCCTCTTTGTTTCTATCCCACAGGGGGAGAAAGGAGAACTGGGTGTTAAGGTGAGCATTGCAGGGGGAGCCAAGGCAAAGCCATGCCTGCCTGGGCTGCCGCCCCTGGGGATGTGCCACCCATCCCCATTTTTGTCCGCTCCCCAGGGCAGCGCTGGATTTGGCTACCCTGGCTCCAAGGGCCAGAAAGGGGAGCCAGGTGACCCCGGCCCCCCTGGGACCTTCTTGCGGCACACTGACGGCTTGATGGTGGAGCGCGTCACTGGTCCCCCGGGGCCGCCAGGGAACGACGGAGCCCCTGGCAGGGATGGCGAGCCCGTGAGTCGAGCCCCCCACCCCTTGGGTATCCCCTCTCCCCCACCCCTGCCTGCTTGCCTGCCTGCCTGCACACTGACCTCTCCCCCCTCTGCTATCCATAGGGCGATCCCGGCGAGGATGGCAAACCTGTAAGTGTGGTGGGGAGGGTGGCGGGGCAATGGGTGCCAGCCACCCCTTTTGCCTCACCGCCCACTGACCCCCCCACCACTCCCCTTCGCAGGGTGATACAGGACCGCAGGGGTTCCCTGGGACGCCAGGGGAGCCCGGTCTGAAGGGAGAGAAGGTGAGTGCCGGTGCTGGTGTGGGGGGACGGTACACGCCTCTGCCCTCACTTCCTCTCGCCAGCAGCTGAGCTACACTCACAAACTGCGCTCTCTCCTCTGTGCCAGGGTGACCCAGGCGTGGGGCCGAGGGGACCCCCTGGACCCCCCGGTCCCCCAGGACTGCCAGGACCCTCTTCCAAGCATGACAAGCTGGTGGGTGCCCCCTGGGACATGGGGTTGGGGCGGGGGAATGGAGGAGCAGGGTGCTGCTGCCAGCCCCTGGGCAGCATCCCCATGCTGCTGAGCACCCCAGCCCTGGCCATTGGTGCCTGACATCACCCATCTACTTCTCCCCCAGACCTTTATCGATATGGAGGGCTCTGGCTTCGGCGGTGACCTGGAGAGCCTGCGGGTGAGTGCAGGTCCCCTTCTGCCGGCAGGGAGTGGGGGGACACGGTCAGCCATCGTCCCCTCCTTCTCTTGTAGGGTCCACGAGGGCCACCCGGTCCCCCAGGGCCACCCGGTGTGCCCGGTTTGCCAGGGGAGCCAGGACGGTTTGGGATGAACCGCACAGACCTGCTGGGACCACCAGGGCTGCCAGGCAGGGATGGGACCCCCGGGCCCCCGGGGCCAGCGGTAGGTGTATGGGGTGGCCAAGGGGACCAACTCCAGGGCCACCCCAAGGCGGTGGGGCTGTAACCATGCCCTGTGGCGGTGAGGGGCTCCATGTCCACCAGCCGCACAGGGTTTCCCTGCGCTGGAGCCAGCTCCTGGGCATCTTGCAGGGTCCGCAGGGTCCTCCTGGAAGAGATGGGGCAGCTGGGCAGCCGGGGCCCAAAGGAGAGCAGGTGAGCGTCCCCTGTCCTATGTCCCCTGGGAGCATGTCATGGCTTCCTCGCGGGGCAGCTGGCACCCCAGGGAGGGTCGCAGCAGCTAACGCTTGGTCCCCTGGCACATCTCCGGGAGGTCCCAGCTCCCTCCATCCCTGGACTGGAGAGCATCAACCTGCTCCTGGAGCAAGGCAGCTTCTTCACACAGTCTTCTCCTTCCTCCTCCTCCCCAGGGCGATGTGGGTGACCTTGGCCTCCCCGGTGCACCAGGACCCAAGGTACTGTGCCTGGGGCAGGTTTCTTGGCAGGGGGTCCCACGTGCATTGTAAACTGGAGGCAGGGATGCTGCTTGGGGGGCCACCTCATGCTGGAGCGGGGAGGGGGCTGCTGGTATTTGGGTTCCTTCCGGAGCCACCCCTGGGATGCTCACTGGGCTCCCGCCACCCTTGCTTGGCTTTGGTCAGGGCACTGCTGCCTCAAGAAGAGGGCAGGCAAGCTGAACAGGGTGTTTCAAGGCACAGAAGAGGGTTTGCTTGGGGGGTTCTGAGTGCCCGCACCCTGCTGGGAAACACCCCATCTTCCGCGCATCACTCTCCTGCCTGCCTGCACGAGCTTCTTTCCGCCCCGCATTCCCAAGGTGGAAGTGAAGGCTTGCTGGGATGTGCACAATCACCCTCCCCTCCGTAAGGGGCCAGGTTGCGCCTTGGGATGACCCATCCACCGCAGCCTGAGCTGGGGGCAAGAGCCTCAAGACTTAAGGTTTCTTAACAGTGCTGACATCGAGAGGGTAGGTGGGGTGGCAGCGGGCGTAAGGACTGATCCTGCCGCTCGGAAACCCGTAGCAAAGTGCGAGGGTGTCTGTGAGCATCCCCCCTCGGCACTGAGCTCTGCTGCCACACTGGAGCCAGTGATGCATGCAAAAAAACCCCGTCACATTTATGATTTTAGACGAGCCTCTGGTGGCCACTGTGCACATCACACGGAGAGCTGGGGCTGTGCAAGGACAGCCAGGACGAGGGACGCTGGAGCTGGGCGATGCCCCATCCCACAAAGCCCCTCTGCCCCACAGACAGGGAAGCGTCCGTGCCCTGTCCCAAGGAGTGGTTTGGGGATGCTGGAGGGGATGCGCTGCCTCCCGCTTGCAGGCTCCAGGCAGGGACCGTTGCCACCTTGTCCCATCTGTCCCCTTTTTTTTCTTGTCCCCTTTGCAGGGCAGCAAGGGAGAAATGGGACCAGCAGGAGCCCCAGGAGAAATGGGGTTAGCTGGCCTTCCTGGGCCCATCGGACCCCGAGGGCAGCCAGGGCCTCCCGGTCCCCCGGGACCACCAGGGCCGGGCTACGAGGTTGGATTTGTAAGTGATCACCCCTGTGATGGGGGGGATGGGATAAACTGGAGTGGGGGGCAGACACAGCTCAGCCCCTTCTCCCCCCCTGCCTAGGGCGACATGGAGGGCTCGGGGCTGCCGTTCACCGCCAGCTCCCCCGGACCACCTGGACCCGAAGGACCACAGGTAGCTCCACTCTTGTTCCTTCCCTCCCCTCCATCCTGGGATCCCTGGGACATCCCCCACCATTGTGTCCCCTGCCATCACCCCGTGCTCATGGCCCCCTTCTTGTTGCTTGCAGGGGGTGCCGGGGGTGAAGGTGAGGAGCCTTTCAAATGCCTTCCTTGCCCTTTGCCGGAGCCGGCTGCAGGAGCCTGGCTCCATTCTTCCAGGATGCCCATGGGCAGCCCGTGGGGATGCTCCTGCTCTGACAGCTCTTTCATTGCAGGGGGAGGTTGGCAGCCCCGGGCAGCCCGGCTTGCCAGGACCGAAGGTAGGAGCTCTAAGAGGTCAGGACAGGCTGTGTGTGAGCCTCTGGGGTTGGTGGGGTGCTGGGGAGGACCCCTGTGCTCCCCAACCTGGGGCTGTCGGGAGAATGCTCTGTACTCCATCTCACCCTTTCCCGCACCTTGTTGCAGGGAGATGCTGGCATGCCTGGCGTGGACGGCCGCCCTGGACTGGAGGGCTTCCCTGGACCACAGGTAGGAGCATCAGCCTCGCTTTCCAGAAGCCCCGCCTCGCTCCAGGCAGGGCACCCCTGCGTGCTGCAGGGCCACTTGCAGCAGCTCCATCCCCAGCAGCCAAAATCCATCCCCAGCAACCAAAATCCATCCCCAGCAACCAAAATCCACCCCCCAATCCCCCCGTGCCTTCGGCTCTTCCCCCTGCTCTGGGACCAGGCTGACCGCATGCCAGGGGTGCCCATGCTGCTTGGGACCCCATACTCATCAGTTTGCCACCCTGCTCGCCATCACCTCCATCCAAAAGCATCCCACCCTGGCTCGCTGCCTGGACCTTGCAGGTGGGGGGGTGGCCTGAAAGGTTTTGCTGAGCCGCAGGCAGGAGGGGGTCTCTGCTTGTGAGCCAGGGTCCAGCTGCGTGTGGTGCCAAGCGGGAAGCTCACCCCTGCCTGCTCCTCCTTCCAGGGACCCAAAGGTGACAGAGGCAGCCCTGGCGAGAAGGTGAGTGCCACTGGGATGGGGACAGGGACCAGCCAGCGGTGGCCCTGGGTCTGATGGCTCGTGTCTTCCAGGGTGAGCGAGGCCAAGACGGTGTGGGGCTGCCCGGCCCCCCTGGTCCACCTGGTCCCCCTGGACAGGTCATTGCTGTCTCAAGTGAAGATGTAAGTGATGGGTCCTGGCTTCACCGCAGCTGAGGGAGCTAAAATTGGGGGGGAGCGGGCCTGCCCAACACTCACTGTGCAGGGCGACCGAGAGAGACTTCTCCAGGACCTCTGACCTCTTCAGAGCAAAGGTCAGGGTGAAAATCCTTCTTTTGTCTCTTTTTCCAGAAATCTTTGGCAGCTTTGCCTGGTCCAGAGGTAGGTGTCCCCCTGCCACCCACACCCCCCCTGGCAGTGCCTGGAGGGCACCTGGTTTCTTGGAGAGAGGGGTTTTGCTCATACAAGCATCTCTGCTTCTCTCTGCAGGGCAGACCGGGTCATGCTGGCTTCCCGGTGAGTTGGTGGCAGGGCCGGGGATCGCAGGGGCGGCACTGGTGCCTGCAGCGGGGGCATGGGGCAGTGCCTGGGCACCAGAGGGGGGAGTCAGAGTGAAAGCTCTGGGCATGAAACCAGAGGTGAAACCTCTGGTTGCTGGTCCTGCTGCAGTGATGCCGGGGTGGTCATCGGGGTCTGCCATTAGTGGGTCAGGGCTGATGCAGGCTCTGTGCTCCTCCCTGCAGGGCCCAGTGGGACCGAAAGGAGACCGGGGTTCGTCTGGTCCCCAGGGCTCCCCGGGGCTGAAGGTAACTACTCTGGGTCAGCTCTGCCCCGTGGGGTGGTCACGCTCCTGGTCCCCCATCCTGCCTGGCTACCGGGTCCTAGTGGTGATGCCAGCCCTGCTGTGGGAGGGAGCCTGGTCCCTTCATCTTCCATTGTGCCTACTCCTCTCTTGCAGGGGGAGAAGGGGGAGCCTGGCGTCATCATCAGCCCTGACGGGACCATGGTCACTGCGAAGGTGAAAGGAGAAAAGGTGGGTGTGCCATGGGAACAGGGGGCATGTCCCCGTGCGACAGGTGCCAGGTGGTCCTGGTGGTGATGCCCTTTCCTTCTCCACTGTCTGCAGGGGGAGCCAGGGCTGCGGGGACCGATGGGACCGTCGGTAAGTCACCATTGCCGTCCTCCTTGTATCACATGGGGAGGGACGGAGCTGATCCAGGGCAGAGGGGGACGGGGGTGACCCCACTCTGAGCACCCCCAGCCTCATCTTCTCTCCCCTCCAGGGTCCCCAGGGACGAGCAGGGATGAAGGGAGAGATCGGCTTTCCAGGCAGACCTGTAAGACACTCTCCCGATTTGTTTGTCCCCTCAGCCGTTGCCTCCTTCACCTCGTCCCCCCACCCTGTTTGCACATCTTGCACCCACCAAACCCAGACCCCATCATGTCCCTGTGGTGCTGAGGGGTGGGGTGATGCTGGGGTGCCAGTGGTGATGCTGGGGTGTCACCCCAGAGCTGGTGGGGGGACGGGAGCAAGGCTCATCTGTGCTGCTCATCCACAGGGACGTCCCGGCATGAATGGGCTGAAGGGCGAGAAGGGTGACTCCACAGATGTCAGTAGCATGCTGGGCTTGCGGGTGAGTGCTGCCACAGTCCCCCTGGGCTGCTGGCCCAGCAGATGGGGACACACACCCTGAGGGTCTCCCTGGGGACTCGAATCCTTCTGGGAAAGGGCACGTGCTTCCCTTTCTCAGGGACTGGTTGCCCCTCTGGGGCAGGGCATGGCCCTGGTGTCCCCCCCACGGGGACTGTCCACTTTGCAGGACCCCTGACACATCTTCTCTCCCACCGCAGGGTCCCCCAGGACCCCCGGGTCCCCCAGGCCCCCCTGGGCCACCTGGCAGCATAGTCTACGACAACAACAATGTGAGTAACAACATGGTCACTGTGACGGGGGAAGCCAAGGGCTGGTGACCAGTGCCCCCTGCTTGGCTGGAGGGATGGGAGACACTCCAGTGGCATCCTGGCCAGGGCTGGCACGTGGGGCTGCCGTCAGCATCACATCGAGGCGGGGGTCCCCAAGGGTGCTGCCATCTCTGCAGCTGCTTCCTTTGCATCCCTGCAGGCCTTCAGCGACTCCGGCCATCCTGCGCTGCCAGCCTTCCCTGGTAAGGGGCTGTCCCTCTCCCAGCCTCCTTGGGGCAGTTGAGGGACCCCCGACAAGGCCGGGGGGGGGATGGGACCCCCTCCATTAGACCTGGGGCTGGGATGCTGCAGCGCTGAGATGGCATCCCTCTGCTGCTCCCCACAGGTTTCCACCAGTTTCCAGGACAAAAGGGAGAGAAAGGCGATGCTGGAGCCCCGGGACCCCCAGGTGGGTGACCCATTCCTGCAGGCAGAGGCAGGCAGGGGGTGGCTCGTGCCCACCCCAGCTCTCCAGCCCCTCCTCTCCCTCTCCACAGGCCACTTCCCCTACGACCTGAGTCACTTCAGTGCCAACCTGCGGGTAAGCCCTTTGCCCAGCGGCAGCAGCTCACAGGGCTGCCACCCAGCACGATTTGGGGTATCGGGGTGCACCCTGGCTGCTCACCCTAAGACCGTGCCATCCTGCAGGGTGACAAGGGGGAGGCAGGTTCCAAGGGTGAGAAGGGTGAGCCAGGCAGCACCCCACTCTACGGTCCCAGCGTCTCCGGGCTGCCAGGGCCTCCGGGGCCCCAGGGCTATCCCGGGCTGCCGGTGAGTACCCCATCGCACAGGGGGATGAGGGGGGCATGGGGAGGGTGGCATCCCCAGGTGCTTTGCTCCAGGGATGCTCTCTCACACTGCCTAGGGTCCCAAGGGGGACAGTATTGTTGGGCCGCCGGGGCCCCCCGGACCTCAGGGCCCCCCCGGTATCGGATACGAGGGGCGGCAGGGCCCCCCAGGCCCTCCCGGCCCCCCCGGTCCACCCTCCTTCCCAGGCCCCCACAGACAAGGTGAGTACCTGTGCCCCTGCATCCTTCCCTGCCACCCCTGCATCCCTCCTGGCATCCCCCGCATCCCTCTCTACATCCCCTGCATCCCTCCCCGTGCCCCGTGCTGCAGCCCTCCCCATCTCACCCTTCTTCTTCCCAGCTATCAGCATCCCTGGCCCCCCCGGACCACCGGGACCCCCTGGACCACCAGGCACCAGTGGGACATCCTTAGGGGTAAGTTGGGGCTCTGGCGGGGGGGTTGCCTCCGAGCTGGCCGGCCAAGCCCCAAGCCCCCGCTGGGCTGTGCCTGCAGATGCGTGCCCTGCCGACCTACCAGGCAATGCTGAGCGCCACGCATGAGCTGCCTGAGGGTGGTCTCGTCTTCCTGACTGACCGGCAAGAGCTCTACGTCCGCCTGCGCGGGGGCTTCCGCCGGGTGCTGGTGAGTTGTGGGGGTTGAAGGGGGCACCCTGTCTTGGGTTGCACTGCCCGGCTCTGAGGGGGTGCAGGCAGTATCACCCTGGGGTTTCAGTGGCATCTTTTGGGGATGCTCGGGTGTCCCTCCCCGCCTTGCACAAGGAAGAGGAGAGTTGGGGTGGCTGGGATCTGATGTGACATGTACTTGCAGCTGGAGGAGCACACCCTGATGCCCAGCTCGGCTCTGGTGAGTCCCCCATCCTCCATCCCCCTTCCCCATCTCCATCCATGCACCCCCATCCCCATTTCCATTCATCCCCATTTCCATCCATCCCCATTGCCATCCCCATTGCCATCCCCGTCCCTGCCCAGGGCAGCACCAACCCTCAGCCTGTCTCTCCCTCCCTCCCCAGGACAATGAGGTGTACGACAAGCTCCCCAGCGTCCACTATGCTGGCCCCCAGTCCCCGCTCCAGCCCCATGGACCCCTGCACCCTCTCCGTAACCACAGCCCCCCGCCCACTGCCCGACCCTGGCGTGGGGATGAGGTGGTGGCCAACCAGCACCGCCTACCCGAGCAACCCCTGCTCCACCACCAGCATGAGCTCCTCAACAGCTACTACATCCACCGCCGGCCGGATCCAGCCCCTGTGGCCACCCACGTGCACCAGGACTTCCAGCCCGCCGTGAGTGCCACGTGCCAGCCGAGGGGAGGTGATGATGGTGGCCAAAGCCGTGTACCTCAATCCCTGTTGTCCCCTCTTGGCAGCTTCACCTGGTGGCCCTGAATGCCCCGCTGAGTGGTGGCATGCACGGCATCCGGGGTGCTGACTTCCAGTGCTTCCAGCAAGCCCGGCAGGTCGGGCTGGCTGGCACCTTCCGTGCCTTCCTCTCCTCCCGCCTGCAGGACCTCTACAGCATCGTGCGCAGGGCTGACCGTGCCGCCGTGCCCATCGTCAACCTCCGGGTACGTGTGTCCCCTTCCCGACACCCTGTAAGCTCCAAAGGATACAGAGCATCCCAAAGCACCCATCCATCTGCACGGCAGTGACCGCAGAGCATCCTCTGTCCAGCGGCTGCCAGGGCTCGGAGCTCCTGTGATGCTCTCGGGGTGCAGGCAGGGCTGATCCCCCCCTTTTCTCACCTCTGCACCAGGACGAAGTGCTCTTCAGTAACTGGGAAGCCCTTTTCACGGGCAGTGGGGCCCCACTGCGAGCTGGTGCCCGCATCCTCTCCTTCGACGGCCGGGATGTCCTGAGGGATGCGGGATGGTGAGCACAGGATTGACTGATGGGGAAGGAGGGGAGATGGGGTCTGGACCGCAGTGGGGGCAGCGGCAGCCCCCCACCTTTCTACTTTCCAGGCCACAGAAGAACATCTGGCACGGCTCGGATGCCAAGGGCCGGCGCTTGCCCGAGAGCTACTGTGAGACGTGGCGGACAGATGAGCGTGCCGCCACTGGCCAGGCTTCCTCGCTGGGCTCCGGCAAGCTGCTGGAGCAGGCAGCCAGCAGCTGCCAGCACGCCTTCGTCGTCCTCTGCATCGAGAACAGCTTCATGACTGCCGCCAAAAAGTGACACACCTCCCTGCCCCATCCCCTGGGTACCCCACATCTCCCCGGGGAGGGTCGGGCCAGCCTGCAACCCAGCACCCCTGTGGTCCTCAGCTCCTCCATCTCCTGCCTTCGCCCCGCAGGGTCGTCTTCTTCCTCCCGCAGACCTGAAGCCAAAGAGTATCAACGTCGCCCCTGCCCTGGGTCGGCAGGGGCTCGCATCCCACCTGGGGCAGGACAGCCGTGAGCTGGCTGCCTTCCTCCTCTTCCTGTTGCTCCTGTTCTCTTCTAACCCCTAATATTTAACCACTTCAGTTTGCATCTATGACCTGCGCGGATGCTCTTTTTGGGGTGGCTGGGCGGGAGGACGCTCGGCAGGGAGATTTCGGCGCTGCCAGGCGGTGTGCCCTCCCCAAAAGCCTTGGGCAGGGTTTCTCTGACGCCCAGCCCTGCACTGTTCTCGCCAGAAGCTTGGGGCCGGACCCAAATCCCCACTGCTGGGGCCATGGGGTCTTCTCCAGCCAAAACCCCGGCATCCCACCCAAGAGGGGCCGTCCTGTGGCGGTGCCAGGGCTCCCCCCAGATGGTCTCCGTCCTCCCCAGGTAAGGACCATCCCACCCAGCCCCCCATCATCATTCTCACTCCCACCCCCCCAGCCAGCAGCTCACGAGTCCCGGGGGGGGTCTGGTCCCACCCATCCCTGCTGTGCCCCCCACCCCGGGTACAGCCACACCCAGGCCAGCGCAGGGACCGGGGCGATGGGGTGGCTCTGATGTGGGGCCAGGCATGCCCTTGGTGTATGTTTACGAGCATGTGCGTGTTGAACACGTGTGGTACCAAGGGCAGGCACCGCCATCACCCCCCCTCCCCATGCCACCTTTGCAGCGCTCTAAGGGCCATGGCGCAGCAAAGCTGGTTTGAATTGGTGTGGGCAAATCCAAGGTGCTAAAAAACAAAAAAAGACAGAAAAAAAAGATAAATTTGTAACTAGCTTTTTATTATTGTATGGAAAATATTACCATAAAAGCTGTGCGAGTCACACGGTCTCTATTTCTTACAGTCTACTGTATTTTGTGTAATTAATGCAATTTAAAGCCTGTGGATCTTTATATTTTTTTTTTGTCGGTTGTGTCCTATAAACCATTTTTTAAAGGCACTGAATAAAGAAACGTTATCCTCTTGTAGCCTGGCTCTGCACGATGATAGGGAGCCGGTGTCCGGGAGACCCCCGGACCCCATCCGTATCCCTGTGTGGTACCCTGCGGTGGCAGCCGTGGGCATCCTGCCCCTGCTCTGGTTGTGTTTGTGGCTGGGG
>WAAD01019617.1:152495-316561 GCA_013389945.1 Fregata magnificens
CGGGGAGGGGGACACAGCCCCTGCGACGAGGAGGCAGCTCCCGGTGCGGCATCACTCCAGGAACCTGCCCGGGAGCAGGAGGCGAGCACTCTCCAAACCCAGGGTGGCTCGGCAGAGCAGTAGGTCCCCCGCGTCCCCATCCCGGGGGGCTCCCCCCCATGCCCTTCCACCTCCCCAGGTGTGCATCTCTGCGAGGCTGCTGAGAGGTTTCCATCCCTGACTCCCAGCCCAGGATGCTGCTTGGCTCGGCAAGGGCTGGCCTCTGCCAAAACAAGCCTCAAAGCGCTGTCCCCGTGGCCCTGGCCCCCAAGCCTCCCACCCGCCGCTGCAGGGAGAAGCGTGCGTGGGGACGGGTGATGGCAGGGATGCTGTGCAGGCAAGCCCTGGCCGCTGGCTTTCGGGTGGTGGCTTTCAGGGGCAAACATCCCACAGGGCCCTGCTGCTGTTGGTCCGGTGGTCGTTTCTGAGCCACGGCTCTGGGTGTGCCAGTCACCAAGCACCCACCGAGCAGCTCATCAGTACACCCAGATGGAGCCCCAGCATCAGTGCCAGGGGGAGGAAGGCTGCCCAGGCCTTGTTTCTGGAGCACACCCCTCCAAGCTTCCCCTGCAGTTGGGCAAATCATCTCCTGGCAGCCCGTTTCCCCAGCTGGGATCTTTCTGTCCTTCCTCCAAAATTGGGCTGGTTCATCAGCATGTGCCCTGAGGAAACACAGGGTGCCCTGCACTGGGGTTGCTCCCCCCTCCCCACTGGAGCCATCACCCCCCATCGCATGGAGCTCGGTCAAGAGGGGTAGATGTAATCTGGGTGTCGCCCCCAGGGCAGTGGGCAGCATTTATTGCCCAGCTCCTCCCGACAAGTCCCCCGGGGTCTGGGTGAGGCCTTGCTGACCCATCCTGGGGAGTGGGGGGCCCAAGCCACCCTCCCTGCAGCAGCCCAGCCCTGTGCAGCCTCCTCTGGCAGCAGCTGCGCTGCAGAGTGTCCCCACCCCAGCACGGGTGCTGCATGGCCCCCGGGGAATGGCGCAGAGCCCCGCACCACAGGGCGTCCTCCCCCAACTTGCAGCACGGCGAGGCCCGGGGCAGATGGGGAAGCTTGGGGCCATGATGCCCCAGGGGCTCCCATGGTGCTGGGAGTGTGGGATGAAGCTGGGTGCTTCAGCCACGCAGCATGGTGCAGGAGACCCAGGCTTTCCCGGCCTGCAGCCATGGACGGCACATACTCTCTCTCCATCCTTGTGAGAGGAGAGAGTGTCTGTGCATCCCGAGGGATGCTGTAGCAAGGGACTGGCTGGTCCTGGTGGGAGATGCACTGGACACTACTGTGTGCCAGGACCTGAGGGGGGCTGGGAGGTGCACAGGGGTCCCTGAGGGTGGAGGGGATGGATAGCAGCACCTAGTGCAGACCACCTCCGGCTGTAAGCAAGCAGCCTGGGGATGGAGAGGCCCGTGGGAGGTGAAGGCACCCAAAATCTCTGTGACCTATTCTGTGCTTTCTAGGAGCATTTCCATAGAGGGAAACCCCTGTCTGAGCTCACTTTAAACGGTGGCCGAGGAGGTGTAGCTCTGCTGTGAAGTTCAGGGCAAGCTCATGCAGGTGCCACTGCCAGGCACTGCTGGGGTGGGTCGAGCAACACTCAGCCCCTGTGCTGCCTGAGCCCCAGGTCTGTGGGGCTGTGGTGGGAGGCTCCAGCCCAGGTTAGTGGGTACAAATATAACCCCCGGCTCCTTTCCCTTCTCTTTTCAATGGCCCCAGGAGAGCATGGCCTTGTTTCAGGGCTGGAGCTGGCTCCCACCCACCCTGTCGGCATGCCTGCACAGCGAGGCTGGGGTGCTGCAGCCACCCCTGCATGCGTGGTGTCCCTCCCACGGGGCAGAGCCTGGGGAGGGGGAACAAATGTCCCCAGACACCCGCCCTCCGCCCGGCTGCCGCAGGGCTGCCTGCGGTGCCCCGCTCCGGCCCTGCGGGAAGGGGGCATGGTTCAGGCAGCTTCTGGCAGCACTAATGGCAGCGTTTCCTCTTGGCCTTGGTGCTCTGCTGGAAGCTCTGCTTCTTTGCCCTGCTAATTGGGGAAGTGAATTAATGGCACTAAGATGCGGCCGGCATCCCATACGGTGCCCGCCAGCTGTCCTTCCCCACACAGAGGCTGCGGGGATGCCGGAGACATGTGGCAGGCTGGGGGACAGCATTCGTGTCCCCAGGGTGGACCCTTCACTCCCAGCCCTAGGGCAGTGATACCTGGGGCAGGGACTGGGGCATCCTTCATCTTCCTGCCCTGTCCCGGCGCAGTGATGCAGAAATAGGTCCACTTTTCATCAGGTTGGCAGGCAAGCTGGGTGCTAGCACCTCTCTGACTGCCTGTGGGGAAAATACAAAGAAGAAAAACTCTTTTTAACACAGAAAGTCCCTCCTTTGAGTGTCCCCAAGGGGCTGTTTTCGGTCAAGGAGGGAATATGGGATTTTCCAGCGGGCAGGTTCCCCCTATTTTGGGGAAAGCCCATCGAGACTTGGCACACCAGTTGATGGGGAGCCCTTTACAGGAGCTATGGATGGTTGGTGACTTCCTAAATGAAGCAAGCACTCAGGAGTGCAAAACCTCCAACATGGCAAAATAAAGCACTTTTTGAATTTTCCACCTTATTTTTTTGGTTGCTTCTTCCCTTTGCTGAACCCCAAACTCTGGCCTGTTTGGGCAGGCTTTGCAATGAGACACGCAGAAGAGAAATGCCATTCCCCAGCTAGGGGGAATGTGTTTCCAGCCCCCTTTGGTCTGGCAGCAGCCCATCACCAGGGTCTCACTGTGTGTGCCCCCCTGACCTTGCCAGGGGAGCATTGGCATCGTGTCCACCAGCCTGGTGGGCACACGCGGTGGAGAAACCTGGGGTCAACCGGAGGAGGAGAAAGAGGGTCCACATGCAAGGGCAACCAGTGGCATGTCCCAGGAAGGGGTTAATCCTCAAGCTCCAGACCTGGTATCCTATTGCTGGCCGCTTTGGGTAAAAGCTTTTTTGGCTCCGTTTCAAGGGCAGTAGCTGGAGGATGACTCATGCATCCCTGCCACCAGGGAGTAAACCCTCTTGTCCAGACTTTCACAGCTCAAGGTGATGGTTTCCTGAAAATCCAAGTGCCCTGGAGGGCCCTGGTCTGCTGGCCCAAGGTTTGGGAAAAGCTGCTTCCCAGCAGTGCTAGGACTGGCTTGTCCTTAGGGAATTGGGGGGGTGGCAGCACCTCCGGCATGGTTGCTGGGTGATGCTGAAGCACTTGTGCAGGTGTCCCCTGGATGGGCACCTGCTGTGGCGGGTGTGGGGTGAGCGACCGGCACCGGCACAGCCTGCCCACCCTTGGCTCCGGGTGGGAAGGGAGCAGGGTCTTTTCTTAAAAGCCACTAAATGATAATAACTTAAGCAATGCATTTGGAAACATAAGTGACGTGTTGCTGCAAGTGGAGGTAGCAAATGCTCTGCTTATTCCCGACAGTAGCGGCTGATCTGCTGCTTGTGGAGGGGTTTCTCATCCGTGACGTGTGGCTTTGCTCTGTGCATGGTTTGGAGCTTCCCCCAATGTGTTCGTAGTGAACATTGCATGAACACAGGACTCATGGAAACACTGAACCACAGCCGGCATGGGGCTGGGGGTGCTGCCAGGGATCTCTGCCTTGAAGCCTTGAAACCTTGAAACCTTGAAACCTTCCCCCTTATGCAAACACACCATGACATGGGCTCTGCCCGCCCCCGGTCTCCCCATGACATGGTTGCATGTCTCTGGTTGCAACACCTTTGCTCCATCACCCTTGCAAGGATCTTGGGGGGTTTGCTGCTGGGCAGCCAAGTGCCTTGCATTGCATTGGGGTGCATTGTTTGGAGGATGCTTTCACCCCAGTGCAGCCTGACTCTCATCCCTTTTGTCTGCAGGGCAAGAGCCGCCCGGCTGGCTGCACCATCACCTTCCCAACGCCACCAGATGTGCCTCCGAGTCATGCTGCACAGGGGACCGGCCCCAGGGGTAAGGAGGCAGGAATGGCCCCGCTGCAGGTCCAGGGCTGCCCAGGGGGCTCCAGGGGTGATGGTGGCATGTCCCTCCCCAGGTCACGCTGGCTGGTGGCGAGGCCAGGCCAGACTGGCTCCGTGCTGCCGAGGAGTGGTGTGTGGCCGCTCCATCCCCTCTAACCCAGGTGATGTTAGGAAGCTGGATGATCTATGACGAGGACCCCACTGCCAGTTGTGCTCCTGTAATGATGAAAACGAGGACTTTCAGCGATGGCAGTGGATGAGGGCATCCAGGTTTCAGTCCCTGAAGCGAACATCCCCTCCCTTTTATGTGTTTTGGGAAAGCCCACAGGAGAGCCCCTCTCGATGTGCAGGCAAAAAATGGAGGGCTCGGAAAAAGTTTTGAGGTCTCAGGGTGAAATTATTTCATGCCAGGCAGCCTAGTCCATCTCTGGAGTGACCTTGCTTGGGGCAGGAGCTGGACCAGAGACCTCCAGAAACGCTCACAGCCTGACTCGCTCTGTGCCTCTGGCCTTGCTTCAAATAAGGAAATGATTCACTATTTCAAGGCTTTGATTTGACTGATAACATGAAGGCAATGTTTTGGGGAGCTGTAGAGAGGAGACCCCATCTGTGAAAAGCTCTTCCCTGTGGTGGTATGGCTCTATGGGGCAGGTGAGCCTCTCTGCTCTGGGTGCCCGTGGCCACTCCATGAAACGCACCTCGGGAATCTTGGGAAGCTGCAAAGCCCAAAGCCAGTGGGCAAAATCCGTATGTTTCTGACATCTCATAGCTTTGGGGGAGATTCTCCTGGTCTGGCTATGTTGGGTGCTTTGTGTCAGGGGAGGAGGATGCCTCGGGGACGTCCAGGGTGGGCTTCCTGAGCTTGTGCAGGGTGAGGGATCTTTGCAGGACACACAAGGCTGTGAAGGGGAGGACGGTGAGTGCATGGCGAGGTGCAGAGAAGCAGCCCTGTAGCATCATCAGGGTTTTAGTGTCTGCTGAAAAATCCACTTAGGGGGACCTCTTCAGGCACCTCACTGGTCTGGATACCTCTGTGACTCAGTTTCCCCACCTGGAAAATGTGTTCCCCTCCAGGGGATTTTGGACAGCAGAGCATGGCAGGGGATGGATGGGTGAGGGACCTGAAGTTGCCTGGTTTTACTGCACAGCTTGGGTGGCCGTGGTCCCCAGGGACACACACCAATAGCTCACCATCTCTCTCCTGGGACATTTCCTTGCATGCAGCCTCTGTGCTGGGGGTCTGGCTCTCCAGGTGAGCAGCAGAAGCAATGCTGTGCCATGCTGATGTGTGTTACACCTCAGCCAGGGCTCCTCTGGGCTCTGCCAGCCACCCATGCTCCTCCATCAGAGGACCAGGGTGCAAACCGTGCCCAGATGCCATGCATCCCAGCCTGTACGGTCTCTGTCCTTGCCCTGGGTTACAGCCTCCTCCTTTCAAGTGTTTATGAGAGCTAACATGCCTGTCGTCGACAGCTCTCCCTGCCGCAGCTAGAAAACACCCCAGAGTTTTGTGAGTAGAGCTGACAATATCTGGCGAGACATTTCTCTCTTGCAAGCATGCAGGAGTAGTTTTGCCGGCCCTTAAGCAAGGGAAGAGGGGCAATGATAAAGAAAGGATGGAAGGAAAAAAAAAAAACAACCAACCCAGAAGAACGGAGAAAGGCACCAAATTTGCTGACCTCCATGCTCTCGGTTGCCTCTGGAGCAGAAAGAAAATGAATTGGAGGGGGTTGGCTGCTTGCAAATGGCCCTGGGAGTAGGATCAGGCTGTGCAGACCCTGGGGTCTCCTTGGGCTGACCTCTGCTCTGGGGTCTTCTGGGCAGAAACACCCTTCTGAAAGGCATGGGGTGGGCTTGGCCATGGGTGATGTCCTGGGGAGCTGATGGTGGCATCTGCTGCTGGGGCTTGGCTCCACCTCGAGTGCTTTGACATCGGTGTGTTACATCACTCGTAATCCTTTTAGTGATGTCTAGGTTTTGGAGAGAGCATGTTTGGCTCTCCAAATCCCATCCTGAGGACCTAAACTAGCCCACTCCAATGGACCTAATCCCCGTCCTTCCCAAAGGCAAGGAAGGGACAGGGATTCCACTGTGGATGGTCCGTCTCATCCCGGTGGCTGCTCCTAAGGCTTCCTAAGCCCACCAAGGACTTCTCGTGTTCAGCGAAGCCTCAGTCCTTTGTGGCCGGGGAGTGCTCTGGAAGTTTTAAAAACTCACCAAATGTGGTTTTCCCCAAGAAGGTACCAGCTGCCATGTCTCCCTGGGTAGGGCACTTACGGCATAGCTTGCTGTGACCTAAATGAAATGTCCGCTTGTCCCAAAACCAGGTCTCCACCGGGTACCCAAGCACCCGGCGCTGCCTCCTCTGCCCTCAGGGATGCTGGGGTCCTTCCGGGCATGCCGGATGCTGCTGGCGTTTACTGGAAGAGGGGGGAAAAGGCGAAACGCCGAGCTTCCCCCGCCCTTGCCAACCAATTTGTCCTCTAGGAGATTAGTCCCCTTCCCTGGCTTACGTGGGGATTTGCAGCTGCTCCATCTGCTCGAGCCCAGCAGGTCAGCGGGTGCCGGGGAGGAGTGGCCAGAGCCCAACTGCTGTCCCTGTTCCCAGGCATCCTGGGCAAAGCCACCCTTGGGTTTGCACCCTGGGTTGGACATATCTGGCTATATCTGTTGGAAAGGAGCGAAAACCCCCGGAGCTACATGGGTGAAAATCCCACTTGCAATGTGGTTTAGACCCGAGGGCATTTGTTGATGGAGCTGATGAAAACTGTGTGGAGCAATGGCAAGTTTTTTAAGCTGTTGTTGGCTGGTGGAAAGCCTTGAGGATGCTTGAGGACCTCTCCTTCCACCTAGGATGGTCCCAAGGAGATGATTGCCCTGCAAAACTCCCTTCGCCTTTGGGAAAACAGATGGGCGGCGGGGAGGAAAGCATCTCGGTGCAGGCTTTCCCAGGTGAACCCACGACGTGCCTGCTGGGACTTTGGGGGTAAATGGGAGGAGGTTTGCTGGCTCACAAGCACTTCTAGAGCCAGGTTTTCCAGAGGGGAAAACTGGCAGGTGATAGGGGCGATACAGGGCTCTACCCTTTGCCGCTCCATTGCTCCCATCTCATCACCAGGTGCTGTTTGAAGGTGGTGGGTAGCAAAGAGGCTGGAGGTAAGCTAGGGAAGAGTTGATGACAAGTGGGCTTACAGACACTGAATTTATAGGGACTGACTGAACTAGGTTTGTGGAAGCAGTGGGGGGGCCTGCTGGGTGATGCCCGGGGCTGGGGCTTTGCCAGGTGATGCTGGGGGCTGGGGCTTTGCCAAGTGCTCTCCTGCTCCCAGGCTGTGGGGACCACGGGACATGGGAGCCTTTGCCCATGCCCAGATCTCAGCCAAGAGCAGGTCTGGCATGCTCCTGGGCCCAGGAATGTGCTCTCCCCATGCCGCTGCCTTTTCGGCAGGCATGCCCTGCGGGACACCCCCTCGGGGATGCTTCCGGTGGGGCAGCTCTCAGAAAGCACCGGTTTCTCTTCTAACGTGGCAGAAAATCACGTAGAGGGGAGCTCTAGGCAGCAGAGACGAGATGCTGACATGCCAGCACTATCCCCATCCCACTCACCCACAGCTGCAGAGCCTGGCGGGGGACCGGTTTCGGCCCCCCGTCTCCATTCTCCTTCCCTTGCTGTTTCGCTGGGAATACCAATGGAGACTGCCAGGTGTCAGCTCGGAAATCTTTTAACTTTACCTCGTCTCCCCAAATGGACAATGTCTCCGCTCATTAGGTACCCGCCCAGGGGGCAGATGTCAGCTCTGCTCATGGCTTTTCTCAGCTCATCTCTGCTGAGACTCTTGATGGCTTCAGAGCGCTCAGGTCCCATCACATCATGCCTGCTCCTGCCCATGGGGCTGCCCGCTCTGCCTGCCCGGTGGCTGTGCCGTCCCAGTGGTGGCTCACCTACGAGCCCCCCACCTTCGGCTCACTGCCTCCCCCTCTTGAGGAGTGGGGTTTTGAGGGATTTTGTTAAAAGGGTGGAAAATAACAGGCACCGGTGGCACATGCATGGCGTGTGTGTGTGTGTGTGTGTGTGTGTGTGTAGAACTGGAATCAGTTTTCCTTGCCCGAGCAGCGCCTGGGAGGAGAAGCCATCACTGAAGCCTGCCCTTTGAGGCTGATGCGTTCTGACAGCTTGTTCACTGGGACATTAAAATCATTGCCTCTGTCTGCGTAAAACACCCAGTAAGGCGGATGATGGGAACACAGGTCAGGGGAGGATCGTTCTCTCCCCTACGTGATGAACTGCGGCACTGAAAATCCTAAGCAGCAGAACAAAGCGGATCCCAGCAGCGCAGGGCCTGCTGCACCCCAACTAGGTGTGAGAGGGGTCCCCTCCAACACAAAGGGGGCTGGCAGCCTGGGGGGACAATGCAGATGGAGCTGTCTTGCTGAGGTTCCCGTCTATGAGGTGTACTATAGCTCTGGGATTTGGTGATATGATGGGAGAACATCCCCATCCCAATCCCATCCCATCCCATCTGGTGCATCCCTCACCAGCTGCACATGTTTTCCCAAAGAGCTTGAGTTTTCCCTGGGGGGTTGCAGCAAAGCAAGAGGATGTCTGCAAGCTCTCCATGCTCTCTGCAGACCTTGGACCCCCTACAGGTGCCCCATGGTCCCAAACACAGGGCCAAGCAAGATGCCCTGTGGGCACAAATAGCCAAGTACTCGCAGGTGAGGGGAAGCTGAAGTCCAGGTTGGCTGGCTGAGTTTGCAGGAGAGGCAGGCTGGGTTTTAGATCAGGAAATTTTTTTTTTTTTTTGCTGGGGGGGGGTGGTATGTAGTAGGGGATACGGGAGGACCTGCTGGTATTTGGGATGGTGGGGTGGGGCAGCATGCCAGGGTCCTGAGGGAGCTGCTTCTGCATCTCCAGCCCAGAGTAGGTGCAGAGATGGGGAGACTCTGGGCAGGGCTGCTGAAAATCTGGTTTTGCCTGAGCAAGCTTTGCTTTGAGGGACCCTTAAAAATGATTCCCAGTGTGATCTGCTGGGTTGGGCTGGGGAGCAGGGCAGCATGTGAGCTGGGGTGCTCTGGACACTCACCAAGGCAGTGCCAGGGGCAGCCCCCATGCCTAGGTGCTGCTTTGGATGCCCACAGATGTCCTTAAGAGCAGTGCTTACCAGCTTGCTCAGCCTGAGTGAAAGTGGAGGAGTTGTCACAGCCTCTTGGGACCGGGCACAGGACCTGCTCACACGTGGAAGTACCCGTCAGCTCACCTCTGAGGCTGGGCATGAGTGGGGAGCCACACACTGTTCGTTCACCTTTGCATCCTATTGATGCCAGGTTGTCAAACCCTCTTCAGAGAACATTTGGCCACATCTCCATGATTCCTCCTTACCCACTCAAGAAGAAATGTTGTGAAATTTCAAGCCTGCTGGAACAAGGTGGACGAGTCCTCCAGCATGCACGGGTGGCGTCAAGCTGAGGGTGCTGCTGAGCCCCTGGGGAGTGCTGTCCTGTGTGGGGTCTGTGCTGCTCAGAGTGCTTGGTCCCTCTCTGGGATGAGTTAAGGATGTTGAAATGTCATAGTCTACAAAGTTTGACTTTTGGGGGGACGGGCTGTGTCAGTGCGTTGGAATTCATTGTATCCTCAGGTGCTTTTATCTGGGAGCAATAGGTGTGATTTTGCTGGGATCTGGACACCTCTGCTGCTCTGCTGTTCACAAATGAGTCCTTCAGCTTCCTGGGTGATCCCTCATGAACACTGCTGACCAAATTTGCTAATGGGACCTAGTCCATGAGAGCTGGCAGGTGAGCTGGCCATGCAGGGATGGAGCCATGCTCTCCACTGCCATGGATCAGGGGATAGAAAGCTTTTGGCATAAGCTTGCTGGTGTCTTTCTCAGGGCACCAATGCGTGTTTCACTAAAAAGAAACAACCAGAAAAAAAAAATTGTCTCCTCTGCTTGTACTGCCAGAGCAGACACAAGGCGCAGGGGCTTTAGCCATGCTGGAGAGAGGATTTGGGAGATGATGGCGAGGATGATAGTCTACCAGCAGACCGAAAAGTTGCTTGTCCATAAGTTTGTGATGCTGCCTTCTAAGACAACTCCTGACTGCCTTGCATTGTTCGCTGATGAGCAAGACCCCACTGTTGTGTGATGTGGGGACACAGGCAGCTGCCACAGCCAGTGCCTCTTCAGCCATGGTGGTGCTGCTGGATGGCTGTGCTTGGCAAACGTCTTCTGGAAACAGCCTGTTGGGGGATGCTTAAAGCAGCCGTGGTCAAGACAGTGCAGTGCTGAGGTTTCTGCTTGGAGGCAGCTTTTGGATTACTTGAGGCGCGCTCGTACCCATGCTGGAACTGAGGTTTGCCCCCCGCATGGTACCAGTCTTCTGGGAAACGCAGGCGTGTCCATACCTGGAGGTGACCTGCACCTTAATCGCAGAAAATGCAAGTTAGGTGGCTAGACAAGCATGTGGTTTGACTGACCTGCTCCTGTGCATCTCAGGGGGCTGCAAGATACAGAAATAGCAGGTTTTGGGACTGGCTTACAATTTTATCTGAACCAAACATTTAGAGGAAAAAGCTGTGCTGGAAGCAGGAGTTTCTGTGCGTGGGTGTGCACATGGTGCACAGTGCAGTACCACGGGGTTGTGGTTGGGATCTTACCATGCAACATGTTAGTGTAAGGGTGGAAGGGTTGTAACATAACAAGAAGCAGAGCTGCTGGGAGATGGACCAATATTTGATTAAGAAAACTGCTGACAAATTCTTTAATGACACGTTTCCTGAATGTTACGCTTTGTCTTGAGATAAACTCAAACCTATGACCTGAAAGACAAATGAAGGTTTCTTCCCTCATGAATTGATGGGCTGCATTGCTGTGGGTCGCTGCTCTGTGCCTGCGTGGGCAGCGGGGAGGCAGGATGTGCCTGCAGGGCTGGGACGGAGGGCTTGCACCTACACCGGCACTGGGGAGCAGGACGGGGAGTTTCCTTGCGACACCTTGTCCTTTCAGTATCCTGAATCCTTGTCTGAGCCCCCTTGTTCACCCATATTTTGATGAAGCTGGTGCCATAGTTGGGGGGTTTCCTTCTTTTTCTCAATACTGGAATCAGTGACCAGAAGTTTGTGCTAATCAGCATAAAAAAATTGCCAAGGATTCCTTTGCTCGGGGCTGTTTTACCCATTCGCTTCCCCATCCCCCGGGTTGCCCTTGGCCATGGCAGCGGTGCCAGGAGGATGCTCTTATGTGTTCTCGGGTGGGGGGGCTGGCTGGGCACCCCAGGGTGCTGAGATGCCATACTGCCTTCCAGGTCCTCCCCTGCTGCCTCCACTGCTGACCCCCAGCCATCTGCCCCACGGTCTCCCTGACCTGCCCCCGCTGCTCCTCCAACGGTGAGTCACAGTTTGGGTTTTCCATCCTTTCCCATTTTTTTTGGCAATTTGTTTGGGACCGGTCCTGCTTGCTGATGACACCAGCTGGGGATGCAGTCGCTACCTTGGAGGACGTGGCTGCCGTTCAGAGAGACATATAAGATATTGTGGGGGAAAAAACATTAATTCTGAGGACAGTTGGACGCTGAGAGAGGCTGTGCAGTCTCCATCCTGGGAGGTTTTCAAGCCCCAAAGGGGCTGGGCAACCTGGTCTGATCTTAGTGCTGACACTGCTGTGAGCAGCAGGTGGGACAGAAGACTGACCTCAGGGGTCCCATGGGCTCCCCTCCCGCCAACAGGCTCCTTCCCACAGCAGCGGCATCAGCCCCTCATGCCCAGATTGCTGGGGATGAGCGCGGTGGCTGCTGAGTCACCAGGAAGAGGAAGGTTTCCCCTTATAACACACAAGCTGCTCCGGCACGTCAAGAGGAGCACCAAGTTGGAGTGACGAGTCGGGCCTGCAGCTTGCCCATCCCACTGCCCAAAGAATATTTTGGGCAATGGAGAGGTTTTTCTGCCCGCCGGCACTCAGCTTATTAACGGCTCAGGCTGCTCAATTGATTTTATTGACGGGTAATGCATGCCCCAGTTAACTTATTGGGAGCAGCAGCAAAAATAAAGCAATAAAAATAACCCCGTGCCCATGTCACGGAAATGTGCTGGATTATTTCCATTGCTGTGGTGGTGTGATTTCTGGATGAAGGAGACCCCTGGCTCGTGCTCCCCCATGGGGGCAGTTCCCGCAGCTGGACTGCTGGGCTGTGGTCACCTGGGGGGGCTTGCTGGGGTTGTGTCCCGGGGACCCCTTCCTCCACAGCCCGGCTCTTCAGATGACTTCCCTCGGTCAGTAGATGCTGGGGCAGGACCTGCGCAAACCTGCTCTGAATGTGGAGAAAAGTATAGACAGGGCTTTGCTGCCTGCCCCATAAACAAGCTGGAGGTGATGCTCCTGATTGTTTTGACCCCCCCAGCCCAAACCTTGTTTTATTTCTCTCTGAAATTCGCTTTTCCTGGATGGTGAGCAGCCGTCAGACGTCCTTCCTCTGAGCTGTGCCTAAGCTCTGCCGTGTCCTGGTCTGCAGGCTCGTGCCACGGACGCCTAGTTTCTGCCCCGTGCTCAGCATGCCCTTTTCTAGTGCAACCGGACCCTCTGAGGAATTGCTCTGGAGCTCAAGGCCAGCCTGCAGGGTAAGGTAAGGTGAGCTCAGTCCCTTTCCAAATCTGGGGCAGTCTTTGCAGCTGCACCACAGTCTCCCTTTTAGGCTATAAAACACCTGCAGGGAGGATGTGGTTGGGCTCTGCAGAGGTACTGCTGCACCACAGGGAGCCGGCTCCGCGTGAGGGGCAATGCTGTGGCGTGAACAAAAAAGGGAAGGGGGTTTTGCTCCCTGCACAGTGCAATCCTGCTAGCAGGGCTTCTATGAGAGGTGTATGTTGCTGCTGGGGCCTCTCTCTGCAAAGGAGCCAGTGTGGTCCTGCACCTGTGCAGGTCTCCCATCCTGCCACCTCTGCCCTCCTTGCACTCGGCCGCCTTCTTTCCGCCACGTTGGTCACAGGGTTCCATTAAAACCAGCTAAAGAGCTAAGCTGGGAAGTGCATAGATGGGGTCATTTTCATCAGCCACTCTGTTTTTGTTACTAAAATAGATCTGCTTTGGCCTGGGGCCATCATGTTGTCCCAGGCATTGACTATCGCAAATGGATGGCGGGGCAACATTTTCCATTAGCGAAGAGGAGGACATGTGTCTCCAAGTGAGAAGACAGCTCCATAAAGCAGAAATGTTGTAGCGACAGACAAACCCACCTCTCTTCTCTCCCTTTCCTTTTAAAAGTGTTACTAATCCTTGTTTTCTGCACCTGAAACCCTGGGAGAGACCGGCCAGAACAACACCCTATACCTGTGACAAGATGGTGCATTTTGGATGAGGGGATGGAGGCTCAGAGGAGCTGCAGGTGACCCAGTAAGGGACAACAAGGGTAGAACTTGCCCAAAAACCTGTGAGGAGGCTTGTCCAAGGTCACTGGCGAAGTGGTGGGTATTGATTGTGCCTGGTCTCAAGCACGCATCATCTGAGGTCTCTGCTGTCATCATCTGCGGCTCCTGTGTGCTATGGGCAGCCTCTTACAAACACATCCATCTATAGAGGGTTTTTTGGGGAGGTGGAGAGAGGCTTTGGAGGCCACGAGCTGAAGGAAGGATGCACTTGAGAGTGCACCCCGGGAGGGCTTTGCCTCTTCCCCACTTGCTGGCATCCCCCTGAGCATGGCAGGTCTTGGGGAAGGGCTCCCCATAGCCAACTCCAGGAAAACCAGGGCATGGCCTTGCTGGGGGGACTGAGTGTCCAGCCTGGGACCAAGTCCCCAAACTGTCCTCCCACAAGCGCTCATAAACCCAATCTGTCCAGCAAGTGCGTTTTATTCTCTGGCTTTAGTGAAGACACTTTTCTGCAAGAAGTGGTTATTAAAGCATCACTTGGATGAACATCATGATATCCTGCAGCTCCCACCTCCCTCCAGGAAGGTCTCCAACCTCATTTTTCCGCCTTCCCACACTTCCTGTCCAACCCCTTCTCCCAGGCCTGTGCCCAGGCCCCTCTCCCACATCCACAGGCAGGAGAGGAGCCTGGTCCCCAGCTCTGTGCAAGCCAGCAGCTTCTGGCTCAAAATGCAAAGCAAAGTGTGGTTTTCATTTTAAATGCTAAGACCCCTTCAAGGCTGTGTCTTGGACCTCTTGCCCCATGGGATTTCATCCTTTGAACTCAGAGCTGATCCTGTGCATGTAGTACCATGACTATTTTATAGAAAACCCTACAGGTGTGAGAGACACCTGGAAGAGGACTGTGTTTTTGGAGACCGCTTGGCACTGGGAAACTGCTGCTACTCCATCTTGCATCAAGGCAATGTGACAAGAGGTCACTGCTGATGCTGGGGGCTGGAGATCCTGTGGGGCAAGCAAGGTGCTCGGGTGGGAAGTGTCCATGCCGGCAAGGGGAAAAGCTGGCCAGGGTGAGACATGAGGCTGCCCAGTGGTGAGGGGGACGTGCCCGCCAGTGGCAGACGATTTCCCAGTTTGACCCTTCTGCTTAATCTGAACTTGAAGGTGAACGAGCAAAGCTAGCAGCATTGATCTGGGATGCGGCTGATGAGCACCGTGCCCTGCGGAGAGCTCGGCCCCCAGTGTTGGGTCCCTTTCTCACCATTTTTTTCCTGCCTCCCCTTCACGCCTTTCCAAAGCGATCAGTCAGAGCGGGGCCCGGCATGGCACCCCGCACCGCCGACCTTGCTGGGGGCCAGGGGGATGCCATATAGGTGCCTGCAGAGAGCTGCCCCACTCTCTGATGGGCTTCTCCCAGCCGCGGCTGCCTCTCCGCCACCGGTAAGCCTGGCATTTGCCTGCCATCAGCTCGGGGGTGCGGGGAGGCACATGCTAAAGGCAAAGGCATTGGTACCGATAAAAGCCATGCTGTGTGCCAGGAGGCACATTTCTTGTAGGTAATGAAGTTTTCTGCCGAGCCACATGCTGATTCTCCTGACTCAAGGGGTCTGATGTCCTAACAAGCAGCGATGCATTGATGGCGTTTAATTCGGACTCAGCTTACAGAGCAAGATGTAACTTGAAGCATCTCTGCTCTGCTCTTAAGTCTTTAGATAAAATGCCATATGAACTGGCAAATTGTATTTCTTTGACTTGTTGGGAAACAAAACCTGACCGTAGGTTGGAAACCTAGAACTTGCCTTGGCTAATACATAGCTCTTTTTTTGGGGAAGAAAGATGATGTGCCTTCCTTCAACGTCTTCCATACTTTAGCCACAGATTTTGTGCAGCTGAAAATAACAAACCATTTTAATCTAAGTATTGCTTGTTCTGATCTTTTAATCCAGCTTGCTTTCTATCGACAGAGCGGCCTAAAATTCTTTCTCTTCCTGCCTCTCTATTATATAATTATTCAGAAGATTACTTGGGAGCCAGATTTAGCTGGGCATCACTGGGGAAGGATGAGGGGGCTGTGAATGGAGAGCTGTGGGGCTGGAAGGTGGGGGGGTTTCTTCTCTCCCTTTGCATGTTGGCCGTCACAAAACGCGGGAGGGGAAAGCAGTGAGCTGAGTGCTTTTGGCTGTGTCCGTAGTTTGCATTTGAGTATGGCAGGTTTCTCCCCTGGCTTGTATTTGTTGGAATAAAATGCCTCATTGTCTGGCTGGTGGCTGGAGAAGTGTGACCCTCCGAGCCAGAGAGGATTTCAGGTGAAACCCTGCACTTCTCTACACCATTTGGGGTGTTTTATGGCTGTACTTCTGTCTTTGATAACAATGTGGTGAGACAATCCGGCCTCGGGAAGGACCTGGAAATAGCGACTGTGCTCCTGATGCCTCCCGTCCCCATGCAGAGCCGTGTGCGGGGGGACAGCCGCGACGGAGAACCAGCAGCTGGGCTGAGTGCCGGATTGGGATGTGGTGGTGATGCCAAGAAGGCATGGAGGTGTCCAGAGCTGTGCTTTCTCACCAAAGCCCAAGCTCAGCTGGCTCTTTGAGGAGCCTTAGGTGTTACCCTTAGATAAGAAGGGCTCAAGCCCTTGGATGATAGGATGGCTGGGGACAGCTGCTCTGCAGAAGTAACATCACTGAAATTCAAGGGCAGATGCCAGAGGTAGATTCACCTGGGGCTTTCCGTTGGCTGGGGTGATGAACAGGCGTATTGCTGGCATGACAAGATGGCACAGCCGAGGGATTTGCCAGCTGGAGACTCAGGTTGCCAGAAAAATGCGGCTTCTGACTGGTGTGACCTATGAGCTTGAGCTTTGACGGGAAAAACAAGAGGATGTCTTGGGCTCCAAAAATTCCTTTTCCCTTCCCCAAACTGAGTCCTGACACTGATGGGCTGGTACCTGCGGTTACCGAGGGAAGGCCAGGAGCTGCTTGGCCTGTGGACCGTGGCTGGCTGGGATATGGTGGCTCAGAGCTGCTGTCCCCTGGGAAATACAGAGCTGGGGCAAGTAGGGACCCCCAGCATCAGTCGAGTCAGATGCTGAGAGCTGTGGCTTGCCTTGCCTTGCTCCGCAGAGCCTCAGGGACCCTTCTGGGGCAGGACATCCGCAGAATAGTGCCGCGTTTTAGGTTTGGTGAGTGTCTGTGGGGGGACACTTTGAAATGCCCTTTGAGCCTAGCGTGGCCATGCGGTGGCGGAAGCAGGTGGTGCCCACCCAGAGCGTGCCACGCTCCCTCCACTGCACTTGGTCCTTCTTCCAAGAAAGCTGTTTCAGCGGACCCTCTGCCTCCAAAGCAGAAGACTTGGCATCTCTTGGAGCAGTTGGTTGGTGCAACCACCGTGCATTAGCTGGGAGGACGAGATCAGCCTGGGCTGATCAGGAGCAATGTGGGGGCATGAGATAATCTTTTTTTAGTGATGGAGCAGTGGTAACACATCCCCTTCCTCCGAGGCTTAGGGAGCCGCTGAGCTCTGGGGTCTGCAATCAGGGCTTCAGCCTGGTCCTTCCCTCTGCTGCTGCCTGCCTCTGAGATGGATGGTTTAGCACAGCCCATCACCAACAGCCAAATGTGTGCTGCTCTATGCCCTTCTCTCCCTCCCGGAGGCTCTGTCCCTGGAGCGGGCGGGCAGGCACCTCTCTGCCGGTAGTCTGGTAAAGCATCTCCAAATTTCCCTGTGCACACGGGCAGCGGCCCAGTGCTCGTCTCGTACCTGAGCTCCTTTCTCCTTCATGTTGAAAGCGTTGGCTGGTTCACCCTCATTGCCTCGAGGCAACCCGATTTGCTCAGTGGCCTTTAAAAAAATAAAAAAAAAATCAAAGCCCACTGAAATAACAAGAACATCAGCGGTGGGTGCATCCCCCTTTCCAGCAAACTGAGGGATTTGGGAGAAAACGGGTCACGTGTTCTTCATCCCGTGCCACGTGGTGGCTCTCCCAGGGCCAATGAGGTTCGGAGCCCTCTGCGCTGTACGGCGAAAAAAATCGCTGGGATTTTTTTTCCCCCGTAGCATTTTTCGTCCTTTCCAAACGTGAAAAGTCTGGCCATCTGTCCGGATCCCCCTCACGCCAATTCGGCACTAAAGCGGCTCTTTGGGGAAGGTAAGAAGATTTAAAAGGTTGTGTTGGTGGAAGACCACCTGCCGCGTGCAACTTTTCCTACTGATGAAAATCAGGGAAGAATCATGAAATGAGTCGGGTCTGGGGCTCCAGTATGGGTTGAAAGAGCTTTGGATGCTTAAGAGCCGTCTTAAGTGAATCTCTTGTAGAGGAAATTTAAGTCTGTGTCAGAGGGAGGTGGGATTATGGGAGAAATAGGTGCGTGAACAAGGGGGTTAGTTTAAGTTAACGGTTGCTCCTCAAGTCTCTCCTATAAAATATTTGCAAAAATATTTTTGCAAAATCATTTTGAAAAATATTTTTGCAAAATTGTTTTGCAAAATTTTCATTCTCTGTTATAGTATGTGCTTTATTTTGATAAAATTCAGTTTTACCTGTCTCTTGTGGCTAATGCCAAAGATTGTATCCCTGGGTAGGGAAGCGTCCATCTCTGCGTTAATCAGAATATTCAGTCATTCCTAATTTGTGTGGTTTACAGTGCAGGCTTTGGACAGTGTCGTTTACGTATGCGCTCAGAGTGGGAATAGCACAAATCAAATTGCCTTAAAGAAATTGATTCCAAAATAACGTAGATGTTAATCACATTTTAGTCTGGCAACATAATAAAACCCCCAACCCTATTTGATTTAATTTTTACCTTTTGGTTCTATTATTTCCATTATTTTTTCCCTTGTGCCAAGGAAATTTGATTTCTAGAGAGGAATACCTTTTATTATGAGGCTCGCTTTGTTTTCTTTTCAATTTGCCTTCAGATAACCATTTTACTCAGGGTGGCTAAATTCTTTCTGATACTGTCGCGTTTCTGTTGCATTTTCTTTGGTTACACCATTGCTTTATAAGTAGAAAAGCGAAATATTAGTTGCAAAGGTTATAGAGGACTTAAATGCTGTTGAAATCAACCCCAAAATATCATCTCTTTATTATAAAGGCAAAATGTTCTCGGACGTATTTTTCTTGTAATCTGAGTTTTCTAGGATAATGTAATTTTAATGTGAACCATATTAGAAAATCTTATTTTATTAGTTGGAGTCATGTCCTGCTTAAAAATAAACCAGAAACAGTGGATCAAGGGTGTTGTGTTTAAGTTTCCATAAAATGATTGACCTTTGTTTTGACAGATGCAAAGACAGATGCTAGCCTGCATTTTTATACAGAAACCAAACCCTGAAAAATGGCAGTTTTTCCTAATATCTGGGGCTTTGCTTTTAATATAGAATTCCAAAAATATTCACTAATATTTCTGAAGCTCTTAATCTCAGACTTTCCCCCTCTTTTATGGATTAATTTATATAAACATATTTAGTATTCTCAGATACAAAAGCAAATTTGAAATTCTTTCTTCCTGAGAAATAACTGTAAAAAATGTTCTTTTAATCTTGCTAATTAAGAGGATATTTCTTTCTGAAGAAAACTGATCATTTCAGGGCGGGGGAAAAAAAAGCTACTGATCAAGACTGAGGGGAAAAAAACCCTCTTTAAGTGGTTTCAACATTATTTTAATGTTCATATTGCAATAGGTGCAAATTCTGCCTTCAAAATGTGTTAGACAATCTGGGGGATTTTAGTGCAAAGGATCAGAAAATACAAATGCTGTCAGAATCGATGGCATGGGTTGTGCAGAGCGGACCTAGCAAACCGCCTCCACAGTAGCCAGCACTGATTTGAGGAGGCAGCGGAGGGATCCTGGGCACCTGCACGGAGAGATGCTCGCCACCTTGCAGGATGCTCTTCTGGGTAACTACCAATGATGTTTTTACCCTCTGTGGTTTGGTGGTCCCAGGACCGCTTTTCTCAGGCGATCATTATTTTTTTTCCTCCAAGTTGCACAGCTGCTTGGGAAACGGGCATTGTCTGTGCGTCAAGGGAAGTGGGCACCTTGCTGGTGGTACGGTGCTGGCCAGCATCGCTCCCTGCAGCAGGGGGGCTCATGCCCGGTGCATGGGGACGAGCTCGATCCCACCAGCAGTGGAGTGCTTGCAGCCTCGGCTCCGACCTGTAGTGAAGTGATGTGTCTGCTTTTGGTGAAGCAGAGGATGCTATCCCGGCCCAGGGACATGCTGCATGGGGTGGCACCTCTGGCATGGAGCCCCCATACCTGCAGCAGTACAGGTGGGTGGCAGCCTGTGTGGTTTGAGTTTGCCAGGCCTCTGCAACTGCTTTTTGGCCAGCTGAAATGGACAGTGAAGTTAAATGCTTCCCCAGTGGGTGAGGGCTGTCCCCATCCCTGTAGTGAGCTTTTTTCAGCTTCTCACTGAGTGTATCCATCCTGGTGCTGCGATTGCACACACACGTATATCTGGTTTAATTTCTTCATTTTATTCAGACTTTGCTAAACGCACTGGTAGCATGCAGCAGGTGCCAGTGCAGGGCACCCCGCTGACACCAGACCTGCGCCACCCCACAGATGCACTGTCCACTGGAGCTGCTGGGGTACCACTCACCCATGGCAGAGGTAGCGCGGGGTGTTGGTGGCTCATCCCACTCTGGATTTCGGCAGGGACCTGCAGCCCTGCAGGGATGGGACCACTGCAGCAGCTGTGCCCTCGCAGCCAAGGCCAGGTTTGGGGACAGGTGTGGTCGTGGCCCCTTCCCCAGCAGCCCCGTTTCCCAGCCCAGCAAATTCACCGATTCCCTCGCCGGTGTGTTTTGCTCAGTGTTTAGACCCGAGGTTACAGAGGACCTACCACGGGGAGAAGGAGAGAGGAGAAGGCGGCTCTCCTTGATTTTAATCGGGGTTGAGGTTTAGCTGAAGTGAAAACAGATCGGGAGTGACAGTTTTGGAGCCTGCTGTCAGGGTCTGAGCACGGCGCGGCGGCGATCCACCCCTGGCCGCCGAGGGCCCCCATCCTCCTCCTCGCCAGCCGAACCCAGGGAGAGCAGCCACCGCCGGGCATGGGACGGGGCCGTGCAGCCTAGCTCCACCACCAGCACGGCCGCCAGCTGGCTTTGTCACACACCGCCCCTGCATCCTCCTTCCTTGTGGTGCTTTCAGCTGGGGGCAGCGTCAGGCAGGACATGGCCTTGTGGTGGCCACCGAGCATGTACTCACCCCCGCCTTCTCCAGTCCTGTGCAAACGGATGCTTGAAAAAGGAAGGATAGGATTAGCGCAGCATCCCAACCGATCTGCTCAGTCCTGACCAAGTGATGGTGAGTTGCTTCTCCAGGGCAGGGAGAGACCCCAGGGGTCTCACTTCCCATGTCTCCCATCAGTCTCCCATTCCCAAAGAGTGGGGTGAAAGTCATGGGTTTTAGGCTTGTGGAGAAATGGCACAGGCAGAGCACTGGATCCAGCCCTGAGCCTGGAAGAGCTGGAATTTATGGGGCCAAGCTGGTTGTGGCTCCCCCGTCGGTCTCGCTTGGTCCCTGTGGATTTTCCTAAATGTGGAGGGGACCAGCAGAATGATGCTGTACCCAGTGTGTCCCTTATGTCCCCAGCCTGTAGGGGGAAACACGAAGACCTGCCTGTTCCCCCATCCCTGGATCAGGAGAGGCTAGGACCTGCCCCAGGTGCTTTGAGAAATTCGGTAGCATTCATGAGAGTAGCCCCAAACCCCTCATCTTTCATCCTGCGCGGCCTGGCATTGGGCTGCCATCCAATTTTTTTTTTTTAAGTAAATCATCAGCTCAATCAGTTGTTTTTTGTAGAGACTGAGCATGGTCAAAATAACATGCTCCTTGTCTGTCTTGACTGTCACCTCCTGTTTGTTCCTGTGTGCTCCCAGTCAGTCTGTCTGTCCGTCTGTCCACCGGCACCTGGACAGACCCTTCCAGGGCAGCCCATGCACTGCGAGCCTCATCCCTGTTTCCAGGGATTAGAGAGAGAGAAATGGAGATGGGATGAGATGAGGCAGTAGATTGCTTCGCTCTGAGGATGAAGGGATTTGTGGACTGCCCCCAGATCAGTAGATTGAAACCGGAGGGAAATTATTGGAATGATGCTGCCTGTGGGATTAAAGCCAGGGCAGCCAGCAGGCTCCGGAGGAGGGGAATGAGGGGGGTCGTGGATGGGGGAGCTGCAGGATGCCTGCTGCTCTGAGCAGGGGAGAGATGTTCCTGGTTGCATCCTCATCTGTTTGGAGGATGCACTGGAAGCGGATGCGCCCCGTCCCCAGCTCTCCAGGATGCCTGAAAGGGCATGCAGTGTGATGGACCAAGGTGGAGAGAGGGGTAAGGGGACAGGAGGCCACATCCCTGGTGGCTGGATCAAGAAAAACGGGGGGCGGGGGGTTGGTGCCTGCTCTGCAGGTGTTGCAGCCACGCATGCATCTGTGCAGCAGCGGTGTAGAAACAGGATGGGCAAAAGTTTTGCACTGGTTAAATCCATTCAGCCCTTCTAGCTGAGGACTGAGTTACCTCCTTGAGTTTATGGTTAAGGCTGTGCAGTCTCTGGCACGGCAGCAGGGTAAACATGCCTGTTGCTTTCTGCTTTCCTGAGGCCCTCTCCTCTCAGCTGCACCCCCAGTTAAAAGAATGCCAGGAGTGTGCCTGGAGCTCTTTGCGGAGCTGTGCCCTCTCATTTCCAGGCTGCTGGAGGACAAGCTGCTTGTCCTCCAAGGTCCACACAGCTCCCGGTGGTCTCTTCTCCTTTATGACCAGCCAGCATGGACCTATGGCCATGAGCATCCTTTTTTTGGGTGTCCTTTGGCCTTCCTCTGAAAAGTGGCATGTAAAGACTGGCACATAGGGGACTGCTATCTGATTGTCTCGCCTCTCGATCTCCAGAGGGGTGCGTTTCCAATGCTGGCTGTGCTGGCATCCTTTGGGCAAGATGTGGGTTCTTCAGAGCTGATCCGTAGCCCTGGCAGGGCATCCCTGGGGCATCTGTCGAGGCATCTCCCAGTGCGAGGTGGTATCTCCTGGCTCCTGTTCCTTAGCCTCTGGCTAGGGGAAAAAGGGCTAAATTGGGTGCATCCCTGAAGAATGACCTGAGCATAGCTCAGTGTCAAGGTTATAAGTGCAGTTGTCCAACAGAGATGAGCTTTATTTGCAAATATGCAAATGTTTGTGAGATTTAAACAACAATGACTGGCAGAATGACATTGTCACCAACAGCACATGGCTGTGGGGAAGCTCTTTTCCAGTACCTGACCTGGATCTTCTTTGCTGCAGTTTACGCCCCTCATTCAAGACTGTTGCCCTGTCTCCCCCTGCTCCCCTGTCCTGCAGAGCCTTGGTTCCTCCAGCCCTTCCCCGCAGGCCATGTTTGCTGGCCCCAGGGATCTGGGGTTGCTCTGTGCTGCCTGGATCTCCCATGAAGACCCACCTCATCATTCTTGGTTTCCTTCTGCAGATTCTGAGCTTGCAAGTTGAGTGGTTGCTCCTAGCTCTTTTCAGGTGGAGGGGGTCCTCTGTTTCTGTGCACTTAATTGCATACAGCCAAGCTCAGTACTTTGCCTTGCTGAACTGTGTCTTATTTTCTCCCCTTTGCCAAGCTCGCTTTGGCTTCTTGCCCTGCTCTCCAGTATACTGGCTTCCACCACTTGGGTAGTCACCTGGCAGTTTAACAGGAGTGTCACTGATAAATGCTTTGGGGGGTTTAGAGCATTTCCCAGCCATCTTCAGATGGTTTCATCTGCCCCAGGCTTCCCTGGCTCTTTCAGGACAATGCCATGTAGGACAGCATGAACAGCCTTGTTACTGCCACCCCTGTACTAGCAGTTAGGGCCTATCCCCGCTCTGTGAAGACTCGTCTCAGGGGATGTTTATTGCTGGTGCTTGCAGAAATGCTGGATGAGCTGCCCTGGCTCCCTTCATATCACACGAGTTTCTCCATTCTCCAGTGGCTTGGTCCAGCCACCCTCTGCGGCACTGCTTGTGGTGTTTCTCTGTGTCCCACCACATATTCAGGGGTGCAGATGTGGAGTGTGGCACTGAAGTGGTCATCTTCTTGGCCTCCGCAGTGCCAGGCGGTGCCGTTTCAGCTAATTCAGGAAAGCTTTGGGATTTTTTTCTGTCTCTCAGTTGCTGCTGCAGAATTCGCCCTGCTCTGCAGTGCTGAGCCCCGCGGCAGGGTCCAGGCTGGGGGTGCAATGCAGTGTCGCTGGCTCTTCCTTCCTGAGACAACCAGGGCACCTGCGCTGAGCGGTGACTGAGCCAACACTTGGTCCTCGCTGGTCCATCAGCAGCTCCTCTGGGGCCCTCACTCCCAGCTTCTCCAAAAAGTTGGCTTGGGCATGGAGGAACAGCCAGTATTCCAGGAAAAACTGTAACAGATCAGTTTTATCTGTTCTTTAATCTGCTGGCAGACCAAAAAGCTGTGATGGTGGAGACAGAGTGACCTTCCTTATTCCAGGAAATGTTATGTTCTCAGTGCACAGGGTCTTGAGTCCACCCAGCCCTTGCTAAAGGCTCACAGACATCTAAGGAGGCTCTTGGTCACTGAGTTGTAATGGACCCAACTGAGCAGTGCAAAGAGCATTGGCCCTCATCATCTAATGGGTCGAAATCTCTGATGTACTTAAGCAGTTTGATATTCACTGAAAATGCTATTTTTATTGGCAAATTGTTCCAAAAGTAACCAACAGGGTGAATTGGAAGTGGCTGAATTAAAGTGCGTTGTTCTGACTCACCCGCTCACCCCAGCCTTCCAAAAGCAGCTTTAAGTCACTGCAAAATTAAACAAATTCAATGAAGACCCATTATTATTCCAAGCAGGGTTATCTCAGCTCATCGAGACAGTGGTTTAACAGGTTCAAGTCACTGATTTTGCTCAGGGTCCCCAAATCAATGAGCCCTGAAACCAGCCCAGACAGGGTTTTCTGGGTTGCACAAGGGCATCTAATAGCCTGCTCCCGCTAAATTGAATTTCTCTCACTGTTGTGCATCCAACCTCTGCTTGCAACACAGCAGCAGCTCATGTGAATGAATGGAAATTCTGCATCCTATAGATCTCTGCAGATATATGTCCCAGGTACGGCTACCTAAATTTTCCCTAAACCTGGTAACTAACAGAAGCCTCCAGGTTTTATGTCTTCTGAAGGTGTATCAGGGCAAGAGGTAGGTGCTATCATCCTGTTGGCCTGTGGTGTGGGATGAAGTTATTGCATGCAAGACCTTCATCCTGGGGTGATTGGTAGGGAAAAGCTGCAGCTTCATTCGCTAGCCTTCACACAAAAGATTGCGATAACAGCACCGCCATTGCAACAAAACCAGTTGTTCTCCTCGGACTAGGCTTGCCGTAGAGATGGTGGAGACTATCACCATATCACCAAGTCACCATCTGACATGCTGGGCCCGATTCTGATTTCACACGTGATTGCGCATCTGTGCACCAGCTGTGCCAGGGTTGCACTTCTGTGGGTGGCTGCTGCTGGTCTTGGTTAACTGTTGAGGTGCGGTAGGCTGCAATGAACCACATGGTGTTCAGTGGATGAGCAGGGACTCTTACTGGACATCCCTCTCTGGGTTTCCAGCGTCCACAGGCTGGAGTCAGGGGTTTGTTCTACTCTTTGTTGAAGAGACTTGCCAGCTTTCCTTGCCCTCTGGGACAGGTCTGTGCTGGAGGTATGTGATGCTGCATTTCTATTCCTTTTGATTTATCCATCAGGTCAGAAAGCACTCTGAAATCCATGAAACCCCACTGAAAACCTACAAATGTAAGGTGTGTTCAGCAGAGGCAAATAAGGCTGGTACAGTCGACACCCAAAGCAGGATGCACAGCCTGATATCAGCTTGTGGGTGCACCAGATGAAGTAGAAACCCAGGAAGGCAGCAGGGAATTCCCTGGAGGGGAGAGCAGGCTTAGCACAGCTTTGGGCTGGTTGAGAGCAGAGCATTTGGTTGGGATGTGGCTGAGCCCACCGCAGTGTGACAGGGCTGGAGCTATGGGTCATCATACCAGTTGCTCCTGAACTCTAGCTAATACCAATATCTCGAGCCAATATCTCTCCCTGGAGGGCCCCCCGGTGTAAAAAACCAACCCTGCTCTCTAGAGGGCAAAGGATCTGGGGAGAAAGCCCTGCTGATGTGAAGGGTGGTAGGAAATGATTGTTTAGAAATAGAGAAGAGCTCCCAAGAGTTGCAGCCAGCGAAGAGGTTGGTGGGAGAAGCAGGAGTTAGAAGACCACCTGAAGCATGGAGGTAGCAAACGAGGCAAGAGGAGAGGTTGCTCTGATGGTCTTGGGACTGAATTTGTGGGCAGAGGAGCCAGCAGAGCAGAGAGGGGAATGGAGGGAGCAGAGGGTCCAGAGGAATGTGCATTTGCACCCCTGCAATAGTAATTGGGGTAATTGGTGTAGAGGTGAGTGAGACTGGAAGAGCCCCATGGTGCACATGAGCAAGGAGGGGAAGGAGGGTTATAATTGCTCGTCAGCAGCCAACGAGTGACATCCCGGGCCATGAGCAGAGACATCTCACCCGGAGGAGAGCAGGGAAATGGGAGCAGGTGGCCGAGAGCGAAGCCTCCAGAGTTGCCTGCTGTGAGGGCAAGAGCAGGGACATTTGTCTCCCGTGATGCTTGGAAAGATCAAGGGCAGGTGAGAAGCAGCAATATACTGCGGGCTGATGTGCCAAGGTAGCATGGGGTGTCTTTTTTTTCTTTTTTTCATTAGAGATATCTAAAATATTTCCCCTGAAGCTGGAGAGCACGCAGGGGAAACGTCAACCAAATGACTAGAGTCTGTGGAAAATGGCAGCAAGCAGGAAATGCAGCTTTACTGCAAAATGGCATTTGGTGTCACTCATGTAGATGGTGCTACTGTCCTCTCACAGCTTCATCTTTTGACAGCCGAAGCCTGCCGGTGGCTAATGCGTTTCCATTTGGAGCCTGGGTTTAAGGGAATGCTTGACTTTGGTTTTCTGCCATAGCGTTTCTTCTCCTTCCACCCCCGTCCTGACCTGGCCAGACTGTGTTGTCGTCATAATCCTGAGCTGGCTGCATTGTGGTCCTTCCCAGCTACTAAAACGCAATGCTGAAAATCACCGGATTAGGTCTTAATGGCAGGATCAAGCTGCCGGGAGATGAGTGGGGAGAAAGCTCCTGCTTACGCAGGTGGACAGGCAGTGCTCCTCAGGAAAGCAAGCTAGAAAGCATAAAATGTCGGAAAAGCAGCTTCTTTCCTGGCTTCCCCTGCTTTTCTCTACATTTATCACATCTTTCATTTTCCAAGGGTCAGAAAATGCTGGCCTGAGTTTTGTGAAGGGGGTATTGAGAGGTCAGAGGTGTTTAAACATTTCCTCCCCCACAGTGGAAAATGTTGTCTTGAGTGATAGACTTTCTGGCCAAGGTATTAATCCCCAACATGAAAGTCTGCCAACCACATTAGAAATCTGGGCCATGCTGTAGCATATTGCACTGTGCTGAAGGACACTGAGGCTTTGTGGTCGTCTTTAACACTTGGCTTTCTGCTGGTGGGGCTCCTGAAGCACCAAAAAGCCTGGGAAATGCATTGGATGTTTTTCAGGGTGGCGTTGCCATTGAGCAACTGCCCAGATGCTCCAGGGTAGGGTCTCGGGGGTGGTCCTTTGGGCAGGTGGCACAGCATGCCCATACAGACCAGTGTCCCAGCCACCCTGCGCTTTGCCTACATGGGTTGGCAAGGGCTCTTCGTCAATAGAGCTTCAAGGTGTTGGAGTTTATCAGCCTGCACTGACCAAACCTGTCAAGAACGTGTGATTTTCTGGAGGCCATGTGATGGGCAATGGAGGTAATGAAGACTTTCTTCACTGAGTTTGCTTGGCAGTGCCTGTGAACTTTCCATACAAGCCTTTCAGGGAGGGGATGAGTTATGCCTGTGGGACATTTTTGCACTGAGTTGTCCTCTCTGTTTTTGGACAGCTTGAACAAAGCATTACTGACCCCCAAAACAAATACCTAGATAAAGCAATGAAATTTGATCTCTGTAACACTGGTGAGAATATTCCATGACAAGATCTACCAAGTAAGCTCTACCTTGTGTGTCTGACTTCTGGCAGGACCGTCCATCCCAGGGGCACTAGGGTGACTTTAGCACAGATAAGAGAGCACCTCCCTTTGGAGTTGGGATCTGCAATGCTAGCGCCAAGACAAGAACAATTTTGTGACGGAGGTCGTTTATGAGAACCTCAACCACCTTCTCCAAAACGCAGGCTGCTGCTGCCATGTCTCAGGGCAGCAGGGGCTGTCTTGGGGGAGCTGCCCCCCAGTACTGGCAGCAGATACCTTGGCTCTCCACTGGGCATTTGCAGAGGAGGTATAGGCAGAGTTTACTGGAGCTGTGCCGCAGGACTGGCTCGCGTGTGGCTAACATGCCTGGGGAGCCCAAGTGGATGCATGGGAGGAGGAAGAGGAGGAGGAGGAGGAGGAGGGCTGGCATCAGCAAGAGTGGAGCCAGCAATGTCTCCCAGCCCCTGCAGGGACACCGGCTCTGCCTGAGCTCAGCTGAGCCCCCTGCTAATGCCCATCTGGAGGGGGTCCCAGCATCCACTTTTCCAGCTCCCATTTGGAAACCAGGCTGGAGAACAAAGTCCAGCCCACAGCTTGGTCTCCCTCCCTCTATTCTGCTTCACGTGCCGTCTCCCACGTGGGAGATGATCACGGTATTAAATTAATTTAATACATGGAGTTCAGAATCTCCCTAATTAGAAGGTTTTGCTCAAATTTTAGGAGAGTGTCAGTATTTGTGAGGTATCAGCAAGAATAAAGGCAAAAGCACCAGCTCAGGCAATCACTTCAACCTCCAAAAAACTGGAAAGAAGAAAAATCGGAGTGTGTATGGTTGCCTGTGGGGAACGGGAGTCTTTCTGCTATTCTGGATTTCCATTTTCCTTCCTCTTATCCTTCTTCTCCATGGTCACTGGTGCCTGAGCTGCTTTTTCAGACACAGGGAATTCCTGATAGATTAAGGAAATTTCCTGGAATTTAATATATTTAATCTCAAAACCAAGGGAGAGGGAAGAACCAAATTGTTCTGAGTACTGACGATGCCTCCTCCGAGCACTCTCCCAAAAGGCAGCTGCGTTTAAAAGGTCTATTTACTCTGCAATGGGATCATCCTTTGGAAAGATATTACCCAGCTGTTTTGGGGCAGATTAGCGCCAGGCTCCGCGCTCCCCACCCTGCAGAGCTCCCCTTGCTGCAGTGCAAAGACGTTTGGCTGCTCCCCGCGATGGCCATGTGTGGGAGGATGCTGCTCCGGTCCTCTGCCTGCAGTTGCCCAGGCATGGTGCTCAGCAAAGCCTCACCTGGCTCGCTGTGCAACTTCCATTTCAGGGCCAAACTTGGTACTTCTGTCTCCTAATGCTGCGTCTTTGACCTCTGCAGGGCTGCACCTGCTTTGCACTGAGTTGGAGTTGGGCTCTGGATCTACTCTATCCATTGGACTGGATGTAATGGTGTCCTCAGGGCTTTCAAGTAGATGAACAAAGAAGCCATTTCAAAGCTGCTGTGAACTAGGCAGAATATGATGGTGAAGAGGAAGGGTCCGAGATGGGTCTCTCTCCAGGCAGGGAATGCTCTGAAATGCTCAAAATGGTGTTTGGGTGATAATTTTTCCCAGCCTTTTGTCCGTTAAGGATGAGGGCTGTGGGGGGAGGCACATGCCCAGGGTAAATGCCTCGGCTCTATTGTTCCCATCATTTCCATTGAGTTTATGAACCCCTATATAAAAGACTTACCTTTCACTAGTATGATTAAGAAAAGGCCAATGTAGGTTTCCTGCTCACTGGAGCATGAAGCGTGTTTAATTTAATAATGCTGATAAATCTTAAAGCCAGGAGCATTTGGCTAACACATGACCCACTTTTTCAATCAATTGGAAACATTTACATAACGGCCTGATGCAGGGTTCCTCCTGTGAGGGATGTGGAGCAGGGGATGGCAGACACCCCTGTGGTAAGCGCTTCCACTGTAGGACATTTGGTGAAAGCAAAACAGCGAATTTGGTCGGTCCTTAGTGGGCAAGTCATGACCCACTTCACTGGGACTGCCAGCTGTCCCACTGCCGTAAGGACGTGCCTGGCTTTAGAGCGCCTCAGCCACCCAGCTGGGCTTTGGGGTCCATCACCCCAGTGGCAAAGCCCAGACTGCTCCAGGGTCCCACCCTTGTCTGCCAGCTCCCAGCCATGGGGCCGGTACCATGGGCTGTAGCTGCCTGGGCCACCGCAGTTGGGCAGTTTACAAAAGAAAGCCCTTGGAGTGGTGTGCGGGGCAGGATGGCTTTGTGAGTACTGCCTCCACAAGTCACGAAAGCCACTGCCTGAGGATATGCCTTGACCATCAGCTGTGAACAGACACTACCTTCCTCTGCCTCTGCTGTCAGAGGATGCTTATCAGCTGGGAAGGGGAGCTGCGCCTCTGTATTGGCATGCGCCAGCCTCGTGGGTGGCTGCAGTGGTGTCGCAGCTTTGTTTCTTTCCCTGTGGCAGGGCTAGATTGCTCCTGGGACTGGACATCCCTGGGGATGGCTGTCCCCCTGTGCGATGGGGGCACCTCTTCTGTGCAGCACTTTATCTCCTGGCACATCAGGAGCACCAGCAACGCTGACCTCCACAAATCAGCACCTGCGTCCTGTGACCATGCACAGAAATCAGCAGTGGGTTAACCAACATAGGCAGTTATTTATTTTCCTTTATTGTTTGCCTGCAGTGGGCTCAGTCTTGAAAGAGAAAGTTCCTGATCTCGTATGTTGTGCTATTGTGTGTCAGCCTGTCCCCAATGTTGTCACCTTCTTTCTCTGAAATATTCTCCTCCTCCCCACCCTTAACCGTGCCTTTTGGCTTGACATCTTCAACACATTTCATTTCTTACCCTTCTTGTGAGGATTTTACTTTTTTTCATTTGTAACATCCAGCGGCCTCAAGATCAGCGTTTGCAAGTAGGTTATAAGCAACCTCATTCCCAGTGAGCCGGTCTCATGTTAGCTCAGTGGGAACACCGTCTCCCTGCTAACCACGTAGGTTTTATCCATTTTGGGTTTCATAAGAACCTCTTGGAAGAGGAGGTTTTACATCAAACCCATCTCCCAGCCATGATGTGTGCATTGCTGCCTGTTTATTCATCCCGACTGCCTCTTTGCATTAAAGTAATACTTAAGAACTGGTTTACCTCCCATTTTTTGGTCACATAAGTCCCTGTCTGAGCAAAGGAAAATGCCAGATGCTCGTGACCAGGATGAAGAATCTCCCATCTGATATATACTGAGGGATTAAATAATATGGGGGAGAATTGCTGCAAATCTCTCGGCATTGCACGTAGAAGGATGCTGGCACCTCCCTCTGAGACAGGACCGGTCTCCCCATGCAGTAGGCCGCAGAGATGTTTCTGGTCCTCATGCAGAGATGCTACTAAGGGGGCGTCAGGAAAGAAAAGGAAGGATTTGTTGCCATTCTGTGATTTTTTTTTTCCCCTGCCTTCAAAATATAAGTGGCGTTTTCGCCTCTAGAGGGCAGAGGAGGAAAGAGAGAGAATGGAAAGGGAAAGGAATACGACAGCACCGGGAAAACTCACAGAGGTTTCATTAGATACATGCAAAGCATGAATAGCTGGAAATGGCGTGGTCCCGAGACAGAGTGCCCAGCTAGGGTGCTCACAGGTCGGGAGGAAAAAGCAGAAGTGTAGCAATCGGGACAGCAGCTCCATCCTTCCCACTCCGTGCTCCTGGGGTCAGATAGGTATTTCCTGCTTACTGAAAAACTAGCTTTTGATTTTCTGAGTGCTGTATTCTTGCTTGAAATGGTAAATTTTGGTTTGCTAGGTAGGTGCCCTGGGTCTTTTAAAGTCCCAGTTTACCCGTTGGTTTTTGGCCAGGCTGCTCTGCCAACTCCCTGCTCCTGTGTCCACATGCTCAGCTGGGCACAGCTGCTTTTTGGCTCACGCAGGTGTGAGCTAGCAGTCTGGCTGTGCCACCTCGGACACTTGAGTCTTTGCTCCCACAATGGCTTTTGCATAAAGCCAGTGACAAAGCTACAGCAGAGCTGTGGGCTGTTCCTGGGCTCACGCTCAGCATGGTCCCTGCAGCCAGTGGGCAGCCCCATCTGCACCCATGAAGGTGCTGAGCCCGTGACATCTCCCTGCAGGTCCTCCAGTTGTGGCTTTCCCATGCCCTGCTGCTCTGCAGGGTCCATCCCATGTCGAGGAACCTGCCTCTTTTGAGAGAAAACCTTTCCCCATCTCTGTCCCCAGGTGATACGGCCGTGGTGCTGTCTCCTTCTGCGCCGGGGCTGCCCTCCCAGCTAACGCACGTCTCCCGTCCCCTGGTAGGAAATGGAGTCGAAGGTCTCCGAAGGTGGCCTGAATGTCACCCTCACCATCCGGCTGCTGATGCACGGCAAGGTAAGGGGCTCCCGGCGAGGGGGTTTCCTCACAGCTCCCTCTCCCACCTCTGCTCCGGCTGTGCCTGAGTCCAGCCAGCCTCTGCAGCCTCGGGCTGCCGGGAGCCGGTTTCCTCCTGCTGATGGGGAGGGTGGTGTGGTGGCATGGTGCTCCGGGCCCCTCTCATGCCTGCCTCCTGCCCTGTCCTTCTGCTGGGGACAGTGTGTGCCAGGTCTTTGCTTCATTATGGGGTTGGGCTGGATTATCTTCATGTCTTCTAATGTCTTTTTCTTTGTGTTTGGCTTTTTTGTGGTAGGAAGTCGGAAGCATCATTGGAAAGGTAACGACATCTTTTAAATGTGTATTTAATGCTATTGCCTGTACCATTTGCTGCCTGTGGTGTGAGAGATGCCAGTCACCTCTTCCCTGTAATGTCCCTTAAATGTTCGGTGTGCATGAGTGTGTCGCTGGGTTTGTGAGACAGTAATGACAGGAGACCCCCAGAAGGATCAAAGACCATTCCCCTAAAAAAAGAAAAACAACCACCAAACTTATCTAGTGCTGTTTCCAGCTGTCATGGTTTAACCCCAGCCGGCAACTAAGCACCACACAGCCTCTCGCTCAGTGCCCCCCAGTGGGAAGGGTAAAAGTGAGAAAACTTGTGGGTTGAGATAAGAACAGTTTAATAATCGAAATAGAATAAAATAAATATAATAAAATATAATAATAATAATAATAATAGTTTGTAATGAAAAGGAAAACAACAAAAGAGAGAGAGAGGAACAAAACTCAGGGAAAAAACCAAGTGATGCAACCGCTCACCACCCACCGACCCAGCCAGTCCCTGAGCAGCGATCACTGCCCCCTGGCGAACTCCCCCCAGCTTATATACTGAGCATGACATCATATGGTATGGAATATCCCTTTGGCCAGTTTCGGTCAGCTGTCCTGGCTATGCTCCCTCCCAGCTTCTTGTGTGCCTCCTTGCTGGCAGAGTATGGGAAGCTGAAAAGTCCTTGACTTAGTATAAACATTGCTTAGCAACAACTAAAACATCAGTGTCTTATTGCATTATTCTCGTGCTAAATCCAAAACGCAGCACTGTACCAGCTACTAGGAAGAAAATTAACTCTATCCCAGCCAAAACCAGGACACCAGCTGCTTCACTGTGGTGGTGAATAGGTGTTTATGATCATGTTGCCCTGACACATTAATTAAATAGATTCATTAAGAGAGATTAAGAAGTGTCACGTAAACCCATCTAAATTCTGCAGCACTTCCCTCTGAGGACACAGGATGCCATTTAGCTCATTCAGAAAAGCCTCACGAGGTGCTCTGCTCCCTGGTCCTTGCTGTGGTGGTTTCGAAAGTCCTGGCTATACAGGATTGGTTTTTTGGTGTTTTTAAAAGGCAGGTTTGTGGTAGTGAAGATTTGCAGCACAAACACCTTCTCCTATATGCTTGCGCCTTATTTTTCCATCAGTCTGTCCAGCCCTGGAAAGATTGACAGTTGTACCTGCTTTATATCTGGATATAAAGATATTAGATCTCTCTATCGGTACTAGATAACTGCCCTTTAAAGGCACTCTGAAGTGCCAGCTTTTCTCAACATCTGATCAGTTTCTGAGCTTTTTCCATGCAGTTTTCCTCCTAATGGGAAATGTAGAAATGGAGGTGGAAGCTGCGGTTGGTAGCTGGTTTGTCTGTTGTGTCTTACAGACGTGGGGAGCAGGATTACACGCTCAGCTCCTCAACCTGCCCATCACATGGGGATGGAGGGCCAGGCAGTACAGAGCTGCCCAAATGCTTGGCTATGTATTGCCACATATTAGAGACATGCGTGTTTGGAAGGCTTGTTTTGAAGGTGGAAGTCTTGATTTTTTACAGTAGCCTATGTTTCTGATTCTTATTTCAGAAAGGAGAGACTGTGAAGAAGATGCGTGAAGAGGTGAGCAACCCTGCTCTTTAAAATGATTTGTAGGAGGAGGAGAGAGGAGTGGGAAGGGCTGTCAGGCTGTCGTGCCCGGCAGCGTGCAGCACAATGGCCGGAGCTGCACATTGCCCTGTGCGATACATGCAGTAACTCCCAGGGTCAGGACATGCAAGCCAGCTGTGCCCAGAGCTCTTTGGTCCAATTTTCTTACTCCATACTCAAATAAACTCCTATCGCATTTAATGGGAATTTTCCAGAGCCAAGAATTTGCTGTTAATGAAACAGTGAAATGAAGTCACTCATAAGATGCTTGAGTTTGTCCAAGGTCTTTGTGCCTGCAGCTACCGAGGAGTTATCAGATCAGTAAGCAACACTTCGTTTTACAAGCAGTGACCCCACGAGCTGGTCTTGTCTTGATTGCGTGAGTTTGCACTGCAGTAAAAGACCCAAGGTGGACGCTTGGAAACCCTTTCTGAGGGTCAGGGTAAGGAAGCACTGGAAGCACCGCAGGGGGAAGGGGTGGGAGTTTTTAATGTTAGATGGGATGTCGAGAGGCTGGCAGAGGTGATGACCAGGGACCAAGCGAGCGATGTACTTGCCAGTCACCTGGGACTCTCAGAGCTTCTGCTGTTGGGTGCTGAACCTTCCCAGGCTGGGACAGGATCCAACCTGGAGGAAGGGCTGCACCTCCGGCGCACCCCCGCTGCTTGCTTGGCTGTGGTTATTCCAGGGCTGCCCTTCTCTTTCCAGAGCGGGGCGAGGATCAACATCTCGGAGGGGAACTGCCCCGAGCGAATTGTGACCATCACTGGCCCCACTGATGCCATCTTCAAGGCTTTCGCCATGATTGCCTACAAATTTGAGGAGGTGAGCAATGTGAGCCCTTTGCCCCAGGAGGGCAGAGTAAAATGGTCTGCATCCAGACCCTTGGGTGGGCCACCGGCCAAGCAGACCTCTGGCGTGCCCACTGCTGGGGCTAGCAGTGCAGATGGGCCTGGGTACCTCCAACCCATGTGTCCCTGGTTGGACTTGCTTAAGTGGTACATGACCTTGGCACAAAACCTTCCAGACATCTCTAACTAGGCAAGAACTGAGCTTCAGTGAAGTGTCCCCTCTTCTCTGACCCGGGGCGTTTGGGTTGGCCTGGATGGGGCAGGCGTCTGGTTGGGTACCAAGGGCTGATGCGTTGCATTCTTCCTTCCCAAGGACATAACCAACTCAATGAGCAACAGCACTGCTACCAGCAAACCTCCGGTGACACTGAGACTGGTTGTGCCGGCTAGTCAGTGCGGCTCGCTGATCGGCAAAGGAGGGTCCAAGATCAAGGAAATCAGGGAGGTAAGGCAGACCTGGTTTTATTATTGCATGTAATCTCAGCTCCAACCGAGGGGGAGCGGGAGCTGCCTTGGAAAGGGGGATCCTTATGCTGCGAGCATCATGCATCACGTTGCTTCCCAGGGTGGTCCTGCTGACGTAGGAGCAGCATCCCATGGGACCTTGCTGGCATGCTCCTGCGGATGCAGGCAGGGCACCACATCTGAGCTCGCATGGGGCAGTGCAGGTCTTGGGAGGCGCATGGCGTCGGAGCTGGGGCTGGCTGCAAGGAAAGGCACTCAGCTGTGGGATTTCTCCTCCTCTCTCTTTCTGTGTCCAGTCAACAGGTGCTCAGGTTCAAGTGGCGGGGGACATGCTGCCCAACTCCACGGAGCGGGCGGTGACGATCTCGGGGACACCCGACGCAATTATCCAGTGTGTCAAACAGATCTGTGTGGTGATGCTGGAGGTACAGTCTGTAACAAAGGGGGTAAAGTACATAGGAAAAAAACCCAGCTGGCACCACAACAGCGCTGGGAGCTGTGGAGCGTGTCTCTCATCATACCCTTCACCACGCGTTGTTGGACCACTCATTTCCTGGTACCTCCGTTTGAAACCCACCCAATGTGTTTTCCCCACCATCTTCGTACGTTGTTACTAGAGTCCCACACTGGAAACCTGCCTGGTCAGGTGCCCCAAAGGAGTTGGTTTGTGTCGTAACACAGGGTGGCTTCAGGAGAGAGGGGTGCCAGAGGAGGCCAGGCGGGCTGGGACAGCCATAGCCTGGTGTCCCAGAAGCACCAAGGGTGCCGTGGGAAGGGGACAGGGGCTGCAGCCACTTCACCAAGCACTGTCCTCCTCCGCTTGGCCTCACAGTGCCCCGTGAGGACCGCGGCTGGGAGGAGGAGGCCAGTGCATCCCCTGTGCTGGGGGAGCCAGGGCTGGGAGTGCAAATCTGGGCTCCAGCAAGGCACAGCAGGAAGGGTAGTGAGGAAGGCTGGTGGAGAGCAGGGCCCAGAGGGTGCATGGACATGTGTCCAGGGTGCCACTTTCTGGGAGAAATGCTGACGAGCAGAGCTTGAAGACCTCTGCCATGGAGAGATGCTGCTGTACCAATAGCTTATTGCCAGGGATGGCCACAGCCACATGCCCCACGTCCACACCTGACACCTCAGATGGGAGAATCTCAAGGAGGAAAGCCCTCGGGACACGGGATGGTGACACGCTCCGCTCCTGGTGCCTCCCAGAGGTGGAGAGGCACAGACCCACATCAGGCCCCTCTGCCTTGCTGCACAGCCCGCACACTGCTGCCCTTTCATGGCAGGGAGGAGCGTGTTTGCCACTGCAAGAGCTTCAGATGAGAATGCCAAGGCTTAGTGGAGGTGAAGCAAAACCAAATGTAAGCAACTTCAGTTTGGCAGCAGCATGGCTAAGGAGGAATTGCCAGGAGCCACATTACCCACTGCTGCTGGTAGTGATGCTTGGGCGGGTACATTCTGCTGCCGGAGGAGTGCGATTTTAGCCGCATGGTGACTCCAGGTTATGCTCTGGACTGCAGCAGAAGTGGGCCCCAGGTGATGCTTTAGTGGCTGCTGTTCTCAACGACCAAAGTAAGGGTTGCTGCTCCTTTGTATGGCTGAGCAATGGGAAAGAGAAAAACCCATGAGTTTTCTTGCAGTCTGAAATCTGGGAAGTCCCCTGACTTTAACAGTTTGCAGAGATGCTCCTTATAACCTTTCAGTGTTAAATTATCTTACCACAGAAATCCTCGCTCATCCCCTCCAAGATTTGAAATGCAATAAAAGAAAAAGCATGTTTCTGATTATAGAGGCTGTGCTTTGATCGTTCAGCCTTCCTGCAGACCTGTGCTTAGCAGGAAGATTTGGATATGCCACTTGGCTACAAGTGGACATCTAAAAGAATGTACAGAAAAAGAGAAGAATTTTCCATAAGATAGCGTAATTTCTATTGCCTATCTTTACATAGCAATAACTGGGTCACTTCAGTTTGGGGAGAACCAGGAGGCTTTTATCTGAAAACTTTCCTGATCCTTAGAAACCTCCAAAATCTCTTCTATGGCCTGTTATTTATGTTCAAGAGAAAACCAGCAGAGATAACTTGGGTAAGAAGATCCCATGCACCACACAGTGGGATGCATCACTACAGCTTGATGTGCATCACTACAGCTTCTGCTCAGACCTACCCAGGTACCGGTCAGGCCACAGCAGGGAGGAGCGGGATGTCCTGGCCAGCTGGAGCGGGGCTGCTCTGGGTCATGCTGCTGCAGGAGGGCTGGAAGTGTGTACGGGTCAGTGCCTCTGCTGCTGGCGTCTGGCTGGCGGCTCACACGGACTGCTACCACCATGCAGCTCTAGGATAAGATCTCTGGAAATGCTGGTGTTGCAATCTGAGAGGGGTTTCCAGCCTCTGGCTCCTCCAGAGCTCAGCACCCTGGCCAAAGCGAATGCTGCCACTTGTCCCACCAGGGCATGGGAGGTCTTGACAACAACGACAGAGCTTTGCAGCATCTGCTGCACAGCCATCCATGTCCCAGCTTGGACGGCAATAGACTAAACCAAGTCCTGAAGGTGACCCTGTTCTGGCGGTGAGGAAGATGAGAGGGGTCAAAGAGCTTAAGCATCATGCCAGGTCACTCAGATGGGCTGCTCACTCCTGATGGCTGTGCTCACGATGCCATGCCACAGCTCCTGGCGCTTGGCGGGGATGGTACAACTCCAGGGCAGGCTGTCGACGTGCAAGAGCTCTCAGGCTGCAAAGAAAGCCACTGCACAAGGAGGCTCATGGCATCCAGGGATGAAAAGCCTGGTCCATGGGCGTACCTCCCCATCTCGCTGCACCTTGAGGGTCTCCTTGGAGTGTTTTGAGGAGGGCGCTGCCTTCCAGTGTCAGGCTCAAGTCTAGACGAGGTGATGCAGTTTGCGGAGAGCGGAGCAAAGGCAAGGGAGGCAGCGGAGCGATTTAGGGGCCCGTGCCTTGGCAGGGGTTCTCCTGTACCCCAGGTTGTCCTCGTTGTCCATTAAACACTGATTTCCCCTGTGTCCTCCTGTCCAGAAACGCGGTTTGCCTGGTGCGGGTGTTGCTGGCGGCGGCCCCGGGGGCCGTGCTCCGTCGGGTGCTTTCTAACGCTCTTTTTGCCGCCGTTTCAGGAAAGCTGTTCTAATGTTCTCTCTCCCTCTCCTTGTCCCTTTTCCTAGTCCCCACCAAAAGGTGCCACCATTCCCTACCGCCCAAAGCCCGCCTCCACCCCTGTCATTTTTGCAGGTGGTCAGGTAAGAGCCGACCCGCTTGCAGCCTCCACTGCCAACCTCAGCCTTTTACTGCAGCACCAGCCGCTGCCCGTTAGTGCACTCAGGTTTCTTGCCTTCTGACTTGCATGGTGTCATCCCATCCGTTGTATCCCACGGCAGGTGGACTGAAAGCTCTTTGCAGAACCACTGGCAGTTTGCAGGCCCAGGCAAACGGCTTTAGCTCCTGTGATGGCTGCTGGAGGATAAGGAAAGGGCCAGCCTGGGGAAACAGGGTGTTAGCTCTGCCGGGCACCCATGCACCAAGAAAAGGCTGGAGTTGGCTTCATTAGACCCAAATTCAGTATTTGCCAACGGTTACCAGTGTGAAGGAGAAAATGAGAAAAGCCTCACTGAACAAGAGGCCATGACCATGCTCTCACAGTGGCTGCAAGTGTTTATTTTCTGGCATCTCTAGTCCAATTAAAAATAACTTTACATAGTTATAATTGATCTGAGATAGGAAGGGCTCATCCCAGCCACTCCAGGACCATGCTAACCCTCTGTTCAGGACAGCCTCCGTGAAAGGGTCATCCCCATCACTGGTGCTCGGCTGGTTTGGGGTGCTGCTTCCCCCAAAAATGCCATAACCTCTGCTGGAAAGCTGGGTCTCAGCTCTGCCTGCAGGAAAGCCTGCATTGCATTGCCTTCAGTGACATTGCACAGTGCTCGGTCTGCAGGCTTGCAGTCATGATGTGGTATTTCTAGTGACCCTTGGGAAGTAATGGCAGATTTTTTTCTTTGCAGGATAACCATCACACACATGTGCCATGGGAGCTGGTTCTGCAAACAAAAATCAGCTCCCATGGCACATGATTTATGAAACAAGCAGCTGAGCAGGCAGCTGCTTTTAAAGAGGGGACTTGAACCATTGCTTTTCCCACCTCATCTACTCACCTCGCATGGTGACCGAGGACCTGCCTGTAGATGCCACCATGCCGTGGTGCACCAGTATCTAGCAGGAGAGGTACTTTCCCAGGAGCTCCAACAGCCAGGTAGAGCCAGCACCGTGAAGCTACAGCTAATGCCATCCAGAGCAGCTCCACACGAGTTATTTCATTTCTCCCCAACCAAAATAAATAGCAGAAGGACAAACTAAGGAACAGAGTAAAGCCCAAAGCACAAGATAGTTCAGGCAGCATGCTGAATTACCATCCCTTAGTCATTGCCAGCATCAGTAGGAGTGTGTCGTTTGGTCTGAGCAGCCATCCTGGAAAAGAGCTTTGAGTCCAGCTGCTTGGTGAACTTATCTTCTCAAAAGGGAGAGTAAGATGGACGTAATGTTTCTCCTGCTGAAGAATGCTTGGTGTCTTGCACAGAAGTGATGTCATGGGAAGAAGCAACCGCCTCTGAAATGAGAGCTCTTCCCTGCTGCCTCTTGCCTCTGCCCAAGGGGTGGCATGGGGCAGATGGGCAGAGGACAGCAGGTGACAGTCAGTGGTGCTGCGAGATGCTTTGGGGTGGGTTGAACCTACAGGAGCTCAGCAGGCTGAGGGATGCGGTAGCTGATGGCAACTGCCCCATCATCTGTGTGCAATGTCAGCCTCTGCAGAAAGCCGGGGGGTCACACAAGCAGGTGCTGTCAGAGTTGGGTTGCATCTGCCCAAGACACCGTCCTGCCTTTAAGTTTTTCTTATCAATTGTTCTAATCAAAAAACAACAACCAAATTAAACCGTCAGGAAAGAGTGAACTTTTTAGAGCAGCCTCTGCCACGTCCCCATGGGCACACCAGTCCCTATCGCACCAGGATACCAGCAGGCACTGGGCCTGCTGTTTCGGTGCACGGGGCTTTGCCTTCTTCCTCCTCCAGGATTTTGGGGGTTTTCCTCACAGAAAGCACTTAGCTGTTTGCAAACAATGCGACAAATTTGCAGGAGGTTCAGAGTGGTTTTTTTTCTTTTTCTTGGCTATCTTTACTCTCCCTTTTTAAAGTGTTATCCATCTCTTTTGCCATTTATTTCAGAATAATGTGTCAACCAGTGAGATACATTTTGCTAGCTGGTTAAGGCCAAAATATTGGGCTCTCTAGTATCTGGCTCTTAACCCACAGTGGTGCTTATTTTCAGGTTATTTACAACAGAGAAAGGATTGCTACAAACGGTGGGAAAAACACTAAAAAATTTGCCTAGCAGACATCTGCATGGATTTGTCAGTTATTGCTGGTGAAAGGCATTGCGGTGCAGGCAGCTTGTCCCCGAGCCCTCTCCATGCTTGGTGAGACATCAGCACCAGCTGGCTGTCTGCATGGCAATGCCTTTCCCCCCAGCAGAGCACTGGAATATACTGGGTAGATGTAAAGCATGTTGAGAGTTGTGCACCTGAAAACATGGAGAGACTTACTGCACTGGCTTGCTTTTTAGGATCACGTTTAGGTGCAAAGGGCAGTGGTAGTGTTACCGTGCATCCACTACACAGATAATTCTGGTTTATGGATATCTTTTGTACAGCGAAGCCCAGTCCGTGCAATTCTGGCACCTTTAAAGAGCTGTTTCCTTCCTTTTGGAAAAGCCAAACTGAGCCCAAGCCCTTCAAGTTAGGTAGCTCAGCGTGCTCTGGCTTTGATCAGAGGGGTATGTCTCCATCCTGCCCCAAGGACTCACTGCCCCAGCAAATTTAATGCAGCACAGGGGGACTCTTCCCCTGGGGTAGCCAGAGGGGTGTGCGGGGTAACTGCTTGCTGCACAGAAAGTGCTTCCCTCATCCCCTCCAGCCTCAAAATTAAGCAGGTTAAGTCAAAATTCAAGATCCCGCACCCTGCATTCACCGGCACAGGGTCCTGGGCAGAGCAGGATTGGGGCTGAGCTCATCTTTAGCCCCTGCATTCACAGCATTTACCCCACGTAAGGCAGAGAGGAGCAAAGCCCAGGGACGGCAGTCCCTGCAGAGGTACGGGGCTTTGCCGCCATCTCCTAATAACGTCTGCCCTAATAACATCTGTTTTTTCTTTTGCAGGCCTATACAATTCAGGGACAATACGCTATTCCACACCCAGATGTGAGTTTTACCCTAATTTGTCTTATACCCTTTTATGTCACCTGCATGCTACTGTTAATTCACATAATATTAATATTAGACAATAATATTAATAGCATATTTTCAAAGTATCTGGCTGTGTGTAGTATCTGTAATACCTTGAATAGCCTTTTAACCTGTTAGCACTAAACTGTATTGATTCTGAGGACTTGGCCTGATGCTAAATTGTTTGCATTGTTCAGTGCTATCCCTTTGTTCTGAGACAAACCATACTCTATGCATTTTGTGCCCCAAAATGATCAAAACTTGCAGAGAAAGGGAACAAAAAAGACTTTCCCCTCTATTTCTCTTCTTTTCCTTAAAATATTGGTAAGCCAAGGGCTTATTTAGGTGCTGAATGCCTTGGTGAGGTGGGGAGGAGCCAGAGCTCCAGCGGTGCATGGTTTCTTCCTTGAAGCCTGGGCAGGGGGACCTGCCTTTTTGGGGGTCCTCCTCTGAGTGACTCGGAAGCAGGCCCTGAGGCTGGGCAAAACGCCACGTGCGTCCCCCGGAGGGATGGAGAGGATGGCTGCCCACCGCACTGCTGGGTCTCACCTTGCCAACGGCTCTGCACCTCCCTGCGGGAGCTGGACCCCAGGCCGAAGCGGTCACCTTGGGTTTGACGGCTGTCTCGCTGGGTTTGGCTCACTGTTGCCTGGTGGAGGGCATCATGGGCACAGTCCCCACTTTGTCTCATGCTCCATGGTGTGGAGACAGGTGCTACTCAGGCTTGCAGTGCAGATGGGTTTTGCTGATGCTCGGATTCCCCTGCTCGCGCCAGGCTCCCGTGCCTCGGGTGAGTCGGGGAGCCACAGCACGTTTGCGGGGCGACATGTAGGGAACACCTGCTGGCATGTCTGTGCATAAAAGTACCAAGAGAAATAGAAAAAGAGTCTATTTTAAAGGATTTCTCTATTAAAAGCAGCAGTGAAGCACTGCAATACCAGCAGCTCCTTGCCGGCAGCAGACAGCTGCTTGGCTTCTGGGGTCATCACGGCTGACACACGCTGGAGAGCTCTTGGAAAATCTTGGAAAAAGCTGAGATTTTCTAAATGTGTTTCAGTGAGGATAGAACACCTGGTGAGTCCCATTGCAGAGGCCCCTTCTTGCTGGCACGCCTGTGAGTCAGGGGGCTGCAATGGAGCACAACGTGCCACTCTGGGGATGCGGCTTAATTGTAAGCAGCGTGGTCTGGGTGAAAAGCCCTCTCCAACCATCCCACACATGGCAAGTTTAACGTGGCTCAGTATTCCTCTTTCTAATGGGTATTAAATCATGGGATTACTTTTTTGCATGATTGAGAATGGAGCAAGGCTGTTTGATACCACGAATGCACACTCCCCATGGGAACAATTAGGTGTTATAGGCTGGATTTTGATCTTAGGAGCAGTGATTTCACCCAATTTAGTGGAGGCCAGGCTTTGGCTTTCCATGCGAAACCAGTATGCATGTACTCTGAACAGCCTGCTGTGATGGTTGGTTAGAAATATTCATAACTGTGTGCGCTTCACTTTTGCTCCCTAAGTGGAATATAAATAAATAGCCCTGCGTATTTAGAGAGCGTACATCAATATATTCTTTGTCCCAGTTTTCCTTTGCAAGTGGTGGCTACAGCTTAGAGCGTTTTCCTTGTTGTTATACTCCTCTGTTTGACAGGAATAAAATACATTTAATACATTTGCTGGCTGTGCTCTGCCCTACTCCCAGCAGATTTGCTGAGACCTGGAAAAAGTTGTTCATGCGTGGGCTACATGCTGCATCCGTACTCTCGTAGCTCTCTCGCAAGGATTGTTCATTTTAAACACTGCTCGGTGCAGAAACCAGTCTTGAACGTGATTTTAGGGCATTGCCCTCGCTCTTGCAGATGTCTGTGTTTTGCAGATGCCTTTTGCAGACCCGTGGCTGCAGAGCGGTCAGAATTTCAAATACCAAAGCTAAAATGTAAGCTCCTGCCTTGATTTTCTCCCCTGGGAAAAACCCCCAGGTCAGTGGGAGTTTTGGCTCATGAAGGGCTTCAGCATTGCCTGGGTACTCGTAAGCCATTTGGGATGTGATGTGTAGCTACCTGCCTTCACAAAATTTGTCATGGGAGATGAGGACAGCCATGGTAGCTGGGAGTCAGGGGCATTTGGGAGTGAAATAAATGTCGAGCACAGGAAAGCTCCCCAACCAGGGCACCGCTCCTGGGTACGCATCAGGCTGGCAGCTGATGAGATGTTAGCAGGCGTTGCTGTGAGTGCCTAGTGATGCTCAGCGTGGCTGTACGTTGCTCTCAGTGCTGCTGTCCTGCCCTGTCCTGTCCCTCCCAGCAGCGCCAGTGGGGGAACTCCCCTCTGGTCTGCGGGGGAAACCAGAGTTTGAAGAAGTGGTCTCAGGTTCTTGCTTTCAGCTTTTTCCAGGAAACAGGAGAGGAAGTGTTTCACGCACTGCAAGGGTTCACGTAGCAACTTTCACTTCTACGGCCTAGGCGTAGCCATCCTCTCCTCTTGCAGGCTTTTTTCATTGCTGTTATTATGGGTGTTTACTAAACACTACTATCCAAACTATGTCTTAAAAATATGCTAGATCAGTATTAGAAAGGATTTTGGTGTTTCCCCCGTCAGGCAAAGCAGGACCGCTGCCCTGGGCACAGTTGGAGCCCGAGGGGCTCTGCCTCCCCAGTGCTCATCGGCAGAGCTGGCAAAGAGGCAGGAGGTTTCATCTGGAGTCCTGCCAGTGGGACCGGTTGTAACGAGGAGTTCCACAAACAGGGCATGCCTGGGTTTATTTTGGTAGAAAACAGGAAAGTTCTTGAATTAAAAAGTGGTGGATGCTGATGTCCCTGCTACCTGCAGGAGCGGTAGCATGGCTGGTCCTATAAAGAGCTGACTGTGTTTTGGCAGCAACCTGCCGTAGGGCATCTTTGGCTTATTTTGCGTGCTGCACAGGGAGAGATGTGCATGTGCCTCTTCTCGTGGGGTGGTGAGATCTCTCCCCCAAGCTGGCAGAGGCTGGAAGTCCTCACGCCTCTGCTGGGCAGGGCTCCCTCGGGTACCTTTCTGGGGACTTGCAGGCATTTCCCCGGGACTTGCAGGTGTTTCCCCTCCCCGCTGTCACCCTCCAATCTCTCCGCTGGTGTGCTCAGCCCCCTGAGTCTGCTGTCTGCAGCGCTTCCCCCTCACCACTGCTGGCCAGACCTCCCCTCACTCCCTCCCCAGCCACACTGCAGGAGCAAGGAGGTTTTTGAGTATTGTTTTCCCCCAAATGTGGAAATTGAACTCCAGCCTCTCCCTCACCGGGGAGGGGACGGGTGCAATGAGCGGTTTGTGTTTGGGAGATGATGCCTGGCAACCCTCTGAGCACCTGTGAAATCACAGAGCAGGAGGTGATAAAGACCCTCCCTTCTGCTCACTGTGGGACTTCAGCCCAGTTTGTTTTGTTTTCTTTTGTTTTATTGTTGGTTTTTTTTTTTAATTTGGAGCAGTAAAATAGAGCACAAAATGTATTCCATACAAACTCATCTCTGTGCAACCACTTCCTAATGGGGCACGAAAACCTACCCGGCACAACAAGGGATACAAGGATCTGAAATACCTACTGGTCATGGCTGAAGCCCGTACTTCCCCATACTGCTAAGGGGCTTGCGCTCGTAATGAGCTGATGTTAAGAGCTGCAGTTTGTCCGTCTCCCAGAGTTATTTCCCATCAGAGGCGCAGCACGAGAGCGTTTGCTGTGGGGACAAGCAGTCATGATGCAGCTCCAGCAGCACAAAGAAGGTCTTCTAGCTGCTGGCACATGATGGCCACCAGCCTGGCAGTGCCTTTGAGGTGGCTTCTCTGCTCTAAAGCTACCCTGAAGCAAGCAGCAGCCTCTGGTCGCAGGTTGTGAAGCCCGGGAGGGGAAGGCAGCGGCTGGAAGCGCTGCAGGCAGCAGCCCTGCTGCTGCTGCAGCAGCCGGCTGTGTGCCGAGGTGGCCGCTCGCTCGCAGCGAAGGAGCTGAACCATTTGACGAGGGGCAGAAACTAAGAATGGGCTTCTTGCTGGTATCGTACTTCAGACCCTGACCAAGCACTTCTGCAAAAGATTTGGGCTTTATTGCTTTTTACCCAGGCCAAGTCCTTCTACTAATGTTTTTGCCATGTCTCACCATGGCTTCCTGGTTTGGTTGTTTTTGTTTTCTTTTCTTTTTTTTTCTTCTGTTATAATTTTGTTCTTGATTTTCGGTGTGACTTGTTGTACTCTATGACAATAACCTTCTTAGCTCTAATGTCCCTCCTACCCCTCAGCAGTTGACCAAGCTCCACCAGTTGGCTATGCAGCAAACCCCCTTTACTCCCCTTGGACAGACCACCCCCGCTTTCCCTGGTACGTACCCACATGCCCTTTCTAGATATCCTTCTCTTCTTACCTGTAGAGTTTCTGTCTCTTTCTAAACTTGTGCTATTTAATGGAAACAGGCAGGGCAAGTAAAACTGAAGTTGCAGTGTCCATGGGGAAAGGTTAGCAGGGAGACAGGATGGATGTTTGGGGGTTATGGTCCTCATGGGCGAGCTCTCAGCTGTTAACCGTGCACGCCTGGACTGCTCCTGCGAAGCCACGCTTACCTTGCTCCCAGCTTTGCTGGCTTTCCCAGCAGAAGCAATGAGCGCCAGTCTCCCATCCTTCCCTGCCCAGAGGAGGTAGCGTCCCCTGCCGTGCACTGATCCAGACTCTGGTGGGACATCCCCGCTTTCCCAGGGAGAATGGCTAGGTGCTGGCCAGGGATGCTGCCTCAGTGTCGACGGGGAATGGTGCCGAGCCAGGCAGGACGGCACCCCTGTGCCGGGGAGAGCGATGGGAAGGAGCCACGGCTGTAGGGAGCCACGTTGATGGGAGGACAGCCAGCCCCAGCGTGGCTCAGCAGCCTCGTCCCCAAGGCTGGTGCTGCAGTTAACGCATTTCACGGTACCTGGGAAGCAGATAGAGCGCAGGGGATGGAGATACTTAAAAGTACCTTTGTTTACTCGGTGGTCAAACTGACAGTTGGAAATGCCTTTTCTGACAGTATGTTCATCATATTTTGAGCTTCCTAGATGAAGTGACATTGCTTATCTCCTCGAAGGCAAAAGCATTAAACCTGTTTCTTCTTTGCTCTTCAGGAGAAAAGCTGCCCTTACATTCCTCCGAAGAAGCTCAAAATCTGATGGGCCAATCATCAGGTAAAACACAAAGCTACAGGGAAATAAGCAGGCTTCTGTTGAAATATATTTTTTAAATAGGACTGTGCCATTGTTGTGCTCCTAGATAAATTGTGGTATTTGTGGAGAAGACGGCAGGTTTTCTTGGTTGGCAGGGAGAGACCAGGCAGCACTGTGCCTGCCGTTCTCCTTTGTACAGCATGTCAAAAGAAAAGTGCCTGGAGTTTATTGCCTAGGTTTTTGATGTTTGCGTGTAACTGCCATCCATGTAACAGAAAGACGTCAGAGTCATCGCCCTTATTCTTTCATTTAATTTTGCATAAACTTTGCTCAGAAACAGTAGAATAATGCCTGTGGGAATGGAAACAAGACACAATTTTAGCCATCTCTAAGCCATTCAGGGTGAGCTGCATCTTTAGTGGGACAGGACCCTGAGGAGCCAAAGCATGGCTGTAATCTTGGAGAAATTTTGATGTCAAATGTTCCACACATTCACCTATATATGCTGAACGTGCTTGTCTTTTATAACCTACCATTGCTTAGAGGAGTTATTCTGAGACCTGGAGGTTCATAGGCGATGTGAGCCAGACCTCCCCTGGATGTACCTGGGGCATACATGTGCTCTGTGGCCAGCCAAGGTGCATCACATGCATACCTCGAAAGAGTCTGGGGACATTGCCTAACTATGAAAGCAAATGTAGCCCAAGTAAATAGACCCCATAAGACTATAGCAAAAATAAATTTCATGATACCAACCTCCACAGCCCTGTTTTCTGCGTGCCCTGCTTTGCCCTTTGCAGTCACCCATGGCACCAATCCTGCCTTGACCCTGCCCACATTACAGCTGTGGGGACTGCATGTGCATATCAGAGAGGGAGGATCTGGTATGCTAAAATAAACAATCTCCAGGTAGTGGAGAAGGATGTGGCCATTCCTCGATGGCCGTCGTGATGCAGGGGGTGATGCAGTACCATGGCACCGTGTGCCCCAAGGGCTTTCAGCAGCACCTGTGGCATCTGAGCCGGGGGCGGGGGGCCCTATCTATGAATCTGATGAGCCCAGCCTGCATTTCCAAAGATCCTTGGGTGCCTCAGCATTGCTCTGAGCCCACCCCCGGTGCTCTGCTCCCTTCAGAAGACATTTTCTGCCATACCCAGGCTGCTACTGAGCTGAGCCTTGTAACGCATGGCCGAGAGGCGGGGACATCTGCATCCTGGGGGACATGTCTTTGCATTAGGTGCAGTCCATCTTGCCCTATACTGCAAGGAGGCTTGGCGTGAAAGATGGTCCAGGGCTGGTGAAATGTCTCTTCCAATGCAGTGTGCTATAAAGTCAGCGTTAAGCATTGCCTGCTGTGTAAAACCTGGGCAGGAGCTGTTTTGTGCAGGCTTTGGCATTAGTACAGCCAGCAGGGGTGAAGGAGGGTATAGGACTGCTGAGTAGAGGATTTGCATCACCATTCCCTGCCTTTCTGTGTGCCTCCGAGCGAAAAACGTGGTAGAGAGATCTCCTGCAAGCGGGCACCTGTGCGGTGTACACAGGCATTGCATCTCTGTAAGGGAGGTGCATGTGGGAAAGCGCAGGAATAATGCAAGAGCGAATCGCGGCTACCTGATATTCTCCTTTCTAGGGGTGATGCTCAAATGGGATTGCAACCTAAGGCTTTATTTTAGTATTTTAGAAATCTTGCTTTGACAGTGCCGGTACCCAGACAGACATCAGTTCAGACCTGCTGGGTTTTAAAACCTGGGTGGCTGTTGCTGGCAAAACTGGATGGGAGCTCCTCTTCCACGGTGCAGAGGGCCTCGATGGAAATGCAGACCATCAAAACTTGGCCATTGCTCGGAGGAGTTGCTCAACGTGGTTAAGGCAGCAGCATAGTGCCGTGCAGCGTGAGGAAGCCCCGCTGGATTGGGTGACTAGGAATTTGGTGCTGCTGCTGTCTTGTGTTGTAGCAGCCCAGCACTTCCAGTCTTCTTGTGCTTCTTTTCTCTGCATCCCCTTACTCTGCACAAGTGTCTTGGACTCTTGCACACACCGCTCTTAAAAGCCTTCCTCAGTAGTTCATACCATACGGATAAGGTTTTTGCAAATTCCTGTTAGCCACTAGACAGCTTCTCTCTTGCAGATATGCAGTAGGACATCCCTGCTTCAGCAATGAGGTGATTTAATATGGAACCCTGTGTGAGAAGCAGTCTTCAACCTGGCCGAGGAACGTTATGGCATGCTGTCCTCTTGCGTCTGGAGCTGCTCACACAGGGTAGCCTGCTGGCCACGTACTGTTTGCCATGCTTTCCCTTGGGAATAAGAGGGACCATCAGTCCCAGGTCCAGCTAGCATGTCTGTCTTAGCAGTCTGGCTTAAATTCAGCATGCAAGTCTGTGGGGCTTTAACTTGCAAAGTGCTTTGCAGGCTGCCCTGTGCTAGCACTGCCAGATCCCCTGGGGAAACTGGTTTTGGGGCGCCAAGCTGCTGTTGTAACCAAGCAGCTCTTGTGCTGCCGCGTCCAGAGAGGGCTGGAGGGTGCGTGGACAACCCTCCTGCTGGCAGGCTGTCTGCCTCTGGGGTTGGGTTTCCCAGCCAGCAGGCTGTCTACTGCTGTGTGGAGGAGGGAAGGTGCTTTTCCCACCTCTGCCAGACCCTCCCCAGTGATGCTGCAACCTTGTGCTGTAACGCAGCCTCCTCTGAAGCCATTCCCATGGGGAGGATGAAGGGTGGGAAGCGAGGCACTCATGGTGCAGCGCCTGCGAGGCCAGCTCGAGGGATGCAGGGGAAGGTGGCACCCAGCTCCAGAAGAGTCAGGTAGCAACTGTCTTCCTCCTCCTTGTACCAGAGTGTGTGATCCCCTTTCCCTCCCGGCCCTGGAGCAGGACGCAGCCTTTGCAGTGTTGACTGTTGCGGGAAAGCAGCGGAGCTCCACCGCGCTGCCTCTGCAAGATATAACCATTTTCCCTTGCATATGCCCAGGTTTGGATGCCAGTCCCCCGGCCAGTACTCATGAACTCACCATTCCCAATGATGTAAGTAAATCCAAGTGCTTCCTCAGCATGTGTGTATGTGTGTGTGCATATATATATATATATACACACATAAGCTGCAGGCATATGACTTTGTTAAATATGTTTAGAGATGCCCCTTCAGCAGGTTCACTCATGCCATGTGCAGTCTGTTGGAGATCAGCCTGCAGCATAAAGCACCCGTTGGACTTTACCCCGTCAGTAGCTTTCCTAGGTACAATCCTCCTTAATGCTCCTTTTCCCCTTCCAAGTGAACTCAGTGCTCATGAAACACGCCCAGTTGACAGCACAGGGAAGGGGAGAGAGCTCCCAAGCCAGCCCTGATTAAACTATAATTGCTTAATCTACCACTGGCAGATCTGAGATGATGTTTCAGCTCAAGCGTAGTTACTGGGGGGAAGGGGTGAAGAGGAAGTAAATAAATAGTGTTTCTCATGCCACAAAGTGCCACACAAGTGTCTGAAGGATGGTGTGTCTCATCTTAGTACTGGTGGCAGGCAGCTTTTAGGTCTTACAGATGGAGGCATTGTGGTAAAGTGGATGTTGGACTGGGGTATTCGCTGGGAGGAGGCTGGAGTCACGCTGGGCACTGAGCGGTGCGAGGAGGGTGCTTGGGGATGCTCAGGTGGGAGGAGGTGGGATGGAGAGCCCAACACAGCCGGCACCTGGATCCAAGGATCTCACTTGCTTCTGGACTGGCCTACCAATTTCCATGAGTTCATAACCAGCGGGTGCTCAAATCAGGATCAGGGCAAGCGGAGGGATGACTTCCAGTCTCTGTCCCTGTCTCCATCACCTACAAGCACGTTCAGCCCATCCTCATCAGGAGTTTCTGGATCGTGTCTGGCAGCTGTTGCCACTTCTTCCTGCTTTTCACCAACGCATGACAGCGAGCCTGGCTGCACCTGCCAGGCACCTCCGCTCCCCCGGGACACTTGCGAGGCCTCCTTCCACCTGAGATATGTGGCAGTGAAACAGCTACTGAGCATCTGCTGGCTGAAACCCTCGGAGGTGCTTCACCCCGAGGCCAATTGCCACGGGAGAGCTCTGCAGAGGAGCCCGTGGGAGATGGTGGCCAGGCTGATCCCTGGTCTGCTTCTGTCCATCCAGCGAGGAGCCCCCTCCGGCAGGCTGTGGGGAGCTCTGCAAGCGCTCCTGAGGTTGCCACAGCCACGTCTGTCAAGCGTGGGGGACCATGGCCCTGGCAGCAATGAGAGCATCTTCAGGAATATCAAGTGACCCCTTGCAAAGGAGCCTTTCCTCCCGTTTAACGTGCCAAGGGACCTTCCATGGGAGCTGGAAGCACTCAGAGCATTCACTCACTAAAAGCCCAGCTCTCATCAGACCTGCACAGCGTTAAATATCATTGCCTGCATCTTTCTGGCTGCTGAAAAATGCCTCCTTAGCTCTGCCTCCTGTCATTTTGAAGGCTCTTAAATTCCCATTGCCACCTTCCCAGGAAGCAGAGGACAGGTCTGGGTTTCTTGAAGCAAAGGGTCTACAGTCATGTTTTAGTGGTGTAGATCAGCTTGTGGTTGCGCTGCAGAGAGAGGAGAGTTGAAGGAAAGCTGGTGATGAAATTCATCTTGTCACTCCTCTGACTGCCAGGAGAAACTTGAACACTGCGCAGAGATGCTTGGATGTTGCTAAACATCTCTCCAAACAGGTTTTGCTTCTCAGGTCTCTCCAGCAGGTTCCAGCTGTAAGGGATTTTCATTTGGTGACTCATCTCTGAGTTATTTCTGTGCTGTGAAGACCAGGATGGGCAGCTGTTGGGCCAACCATCACACTGCAGCCCCTGACATAGTTGATATCCTTCCAGCACTGCAGTGGGGTGTATATTCAGGTCCATATGGGACAAACCACTAAGGTAGGCCCATGGTCTGACAACAGGACCAGTGAACATTTGGAGGAGTAGTTGTTTCCACTTCTACAGTGACAGAAATCCAGCAGCTGCCAAGATGAATGTCCAACATATAAAATTCCCAGGTGCAACCTTGGAAAGGAGCTCAAATGCTGATGGCCCAGAAAGGCATACAGAAACACCTCATGCCTATGTTGGTAAAGCTGGACTTCTCGGTATGTGTTACCAAGGTGTGGAGGTGGTCGGGGGAACCACAGTTCGGTGCCCAAATGAGTGAGAGCAAAGATGAAGACCATTGAGGAAATTCAAGCCATTGAGGACCATTGAGGAAATTCAAAGGGTGGGCAACTGAGGAAATTCAAGCCTCCAGCTGGCTCTAATTTTTTCACAAGACTCTGAAAGACATGTTTTTAAGTAGGATTCTCCTCTTCTGCTGGTGCCACAGCCACGTGGTTCTCTCCTGTCAACCGTGTGAACACTGGCGAGCCCTTGCATTGCACCAAAAGAGCTGAAGGGGGCAGCGAGGGTGTCCCAGCAAGGTAGAAGTGTGGGATGGGATGAGCAACGTGAAGGTATCAATGGTGTGTGGCTGCACCTGCTGATGAGGGGGCACTTGGGGTTGGGCTGTCCCCAGGGGAGGCAGCGGGCTTGCTTTCTTCTTGTAATGTGTCCTGTATAACCATCTTCAGGTTCGCTGTGATTAGCGAGGAGATAAGTAGAGAGTACAGTCTGAAACCTGACTTATTCCCATCCTTAGACCCTTGCAAAACAGGGACCAATTGTTAGACCATGAAAATTATTATTACTGAAATGAGCCCAGTATAATGCCTCACCCTTCCTGAAGCCCTCTGAGATGCCAGACATCTTGTGTGGATGATCAAAATTTGCCCACCAAGGAGCAGAGCAGGGCAGGCTGCTGGATGAGTCCTGGGACGACTGTGCTTCCGTGCAGGTGGGATTCACCCCTGGGCTGTCCCTCTCCTGTGTTCATGATCATTAAGGTCACTCGCGCCCCAGGGCAGAGGGAGGAGGGCTTCTGGCTGGTGCTGTGCAGTCGTGCTCACATCCTGCTGGTGGCTGCCAGAGCTGCCGCTTCTCAGATGTTCCCTCCGTGCTTTTTTTCTAGCTAATAGGCTGCATAATTGGACGCCAAGGGACCAAAATCAATGAAATTCGGCAGATGTCGGGAGCGCAGATCAAAATCGCCAACGCCACGGAAGGGTCATCGGAGCGCCAAATTACCATCACAGGAACCCCTGCAAACATCAGCCTCGCGCAGTACCTCATCAACGCCAGGTGAGACCCCCCTGCCGAACTCTGCCATCTCCCACCACGGCTGAACCCGTCCTGCCGGTGCGGTGGGAGCAGCACTTGCTCCTGGCACCGCAGGCCAGGAGGGGCTTCCTGAGGCCGGCTGGGATGGATGGTGGCTTGCTGAGACCTCTGAGTGGGAACCAGACGTCACCAGCGGGACCTCTCACCCTGCTGGTGCTTTGGCTGGGGACTGGGAGATGCTTCGCTGCTGGTGGAGCCGCCCCAGGTTGCGCCGGTTGCCTGCCGACCCGCCACCCTCGCTCAAGGATTTTGCTCGTGGGGGGGCAAAATCGCTGCCGTCTTTCCCTGCGGACGAGGCAGGGGATGGGGGTGGGGACGGAGCTGAGCCGGTGGTGTGGAGGCATCACTTGGGACCTGCTTGCTGGGATCCCAGCATTGCTTACTGCTGCCTCAGAGCCTCTTCCGCGTGCTTCCAGGCCTCCCAAAGGCTTTCCTCCATCCAATGAAAATAATCAGTCCAATAAACGCAAGACATGGGAACGGCCTGATTGCTTCCTTTTCATGCTAAAAAGCTTGGCGCAGCAGGACTTTGCAGGGGCAAAGAGCTCTCGACGCTGCCTCCGGCCAGGGGATGATGCTGCCTGTGCTGTGGGGGACTGGAGGTCCGGCAAGAGAATGCGAGGGGAGTGTATAGGGAAGGCGTAGCTGGAGAGAGGTTGGGGACCAGCTCCGTGCTGATGGTGAGCCATGTCCGTGGTGCTTGTGCAGATCTGTTTGCCTGCCTCTACAGACTCGTGGATGGGGAGCTTAAGGGGAGACAGGGCCTTTCACTGACTTCACGCCTGCCTGGCACAGCCATGCAAGCTGAGATTGTCTGCCCATCCATGCCCTCTGACACAGGCAGAGTTGGTGCCGTGCCAACCCGCCGCCAGCCCAGGATGTGCGTGGCTGCGGAAAGTTGCTGGCAGGGTCCTGAGAATGGGGGGCTGTTGGCAGCGACTCTGACATTCGTTGGGGTGCGGGCTGGGAGCGCCGGTGAGGTCTGTACATGCTTTCTCCTCCTTGCACCCAACCCACCTCAGCCCCGACCTGCAACAGACCTCCACCATCCCGTCCTGCCCTGCTGTCCTGCTGCCCACACCCATGGCACCTCTTCAGCCGCTCAGGAGAGGGACGGGGCCCGCCCCGCACTTGCAGGCACAGCTGAGTGGCTTTCCCCACAACTCCTTGCAAATCCTCCCCACCTCTTGAGACAAGAGAAAGAAAAGAAAAACGAACGGCTCTTCATTACTGGGAAGGGCTGGCTGAGCTGCAGCCTGTGCTGTGGCAGAGGCAGAGATGACCTGGTGGGGGGCAGGATGGGGCATAGCTCAGCCGCTCCCATAGTTTCAAAAACCAGAGCAAAATGAAGAAGCCAGGGGAGCTGGGACAGCTGCCTGTCCTCCGTGGGAGGGATGCTGGTAGAAGTGAAGCCGTGTGCTGGGACGTCTCCTGCCAGCACCCCTGGTGGGTGGCACTTCTGCCACAGCGCAGTGCCAGGGATGGGCATTACCTGGCAGCGGTGATGAGAAGGGAAGGCAGCCGGCCATTGAGCTGGCTTTATGCTCCAGCCCCGCCATGCTCTCCACAGGGACCCCCAAGCCCCATGCGCTCAAGCCTCCTGGTGATGCTCTGCCCCCCGTCTGAGCGGGGCGTAGGCACGAGGAGGAGCGCTGCCCCACAGGGTCTTCATTTTCTTTTCTGCTCTGGATATTAAGCGCTTGTTTTTGTCTCCCCCCCCCCCCCTCTCTGCCCCTGTCTATTCTAGGCTGACGTCTGAGGTCACTGGAATGGGCGCACTCTAATTTCCACCCACCATTCTCCACTCCGCACCACCCGACCCTCTCCAGCCACCGGCACTCCACCCAGCCTGTACTGCCTGTACATTTACCGTCTTCCCTTTGCCTCCACAGATACTCTCTTCTTTATTAACTAACATATATATATATATATATAAATACACATGCATATGCACACACTGGAACGTTTCTTTACGAGCTCCTTACTGTGCTCCTGAGACTGCTCCCGAACTCTTTGGTTATGGTCCTTGTTTTCAGCGTACGGTGTTATTACTTCATCTGCTTTTCGGGGGGCGGGAAGGGGGCTTGGTTTTTTTCTGCTGGCGAGACTTCAGAAGATGACGGGGTCTCTAGTGTCAGTCTAATGTAGCTACTTACACATTTGAGTTGACGTTGGCGGTACTTGCTGTAGCCTATGGACATGTGACGCCACTCAGAGCTGTGCGTGCTTCAGAGTACTTACTTTTCTCACCCTTCTTCCTTTGATGCTCCCTCTTTGTTCGCTTTGCTTGTCCTCACTCACCTTTGCGACCTTGCATCACTGCCCTCAGGGTAAGGCGTAGTTTTCACCCTGTGTTATTTGGGAAGCAGAACGTGCGGGAACCAAGCCAATGCACACGCATGGGTTCACCCGCAGACTTCTCTTTGCAACATGGCAGGGTCCAGACAAGCCATTTTTCATACTAAATGAAAGGAATCACACAAACACACACACAAATGGTCCTCTTTTTTAACTAATGAACAACTGGAAGTGGGAAGAATTCAGCTGTATGGGATTCACACCCCCAGGGGCCTTTGAAAGCACTCTTTTGACAATCCCCACAAGCAAACCCTTTGGACGATAGCTCAGGAAGCTCTGTGAGCCGGCTGTGTTTGTCGTTGTTTGTGTTCAATAAATGTCTGTGCAGCTCTGCTACCGATGGGCTCCGACTGTTCTTCTCCTGGGTCGCCCCGCCGTCTCCAGCCCCATCCTTGCCTCTGCATCCTTCTGCACCTTTTTAGCTGCTTGGAGGGAAGGTGGGGGTTGTATACAAAACCTTCATTATTATCATCATCATCATCATCATATGTTATTTTATTTAGAGAAGGTCCCCATGAGCAATGCACTTCCTGAGTGATTTTAGGCTTTCTTTTTTTTGAAGGGGAGCGTGCTTGGCTTGCACAATGCTTTGGTTTTCCCTAAGATTAATTTACAAGTCACAGTACGACAACAAACATCTCCCAGTGTCCCCTTGTCTGGACAGATCTGCCATGTCTGTGCCCCACACCCTTCCCCAGGGCCCTCTATGCCCAGCCTTGCCTTCTGCTTCCAGGCTTTACATCTCTCTCCTACCTCTCAAGTGGGGAAACACATATATTTTCCATCAGTTAATTTCCTGCTGTACAAAATGTATGGTACATGTTTTTCCCGTATTGCAAATGAGGGGATCATGATACACCATGTCCCCAGGCAGCTAAAGCAGCCACACAATACATTTTTGCACTGTACCATGTGGGAAATATATATTGTTTTTCCAGGTGAGCCCCAAGACTTCACGGCCTTTCCCTCTCCTCTTCTCCTAGTGGTGGCAGGCACTGCTGGCAGCTCCCCTCCCTTCTCCTGCCAGGATGCTGGACCACTTCTCCTCCTGGCTCAGTGCTGAATGCGTGGTGCTCGTGCAGGGTGCTCAGAGCTCCCCTGGTGAGGACCTCAAGTGATGCCACCACATCAGTGGAGCCAGGGATGGGCAGGGGGTTACGGGCTCCAGCCCCAGTGCAGGGGCTACTGCAGCTGCTTGGCAGCTGGCAGGGATGATAGCATGGCTCAGAGAGGGCGAAGGGAGTGAGTTTGCTTGAGCAAGACAGCACATGCCTGCTCCCTGGGCGTATCAGGCAGCATCGTCACTTCTCCTTAGAGGTCCATTCCCCCAGCCCAGGAGTCTACTGCTGGCAAAGCTCCAGAAAGGTGGAGGTGGCTGCCAGCCCCTGCCACTGAGCATCAGCAAGTCACTCAGCCTAGGTGTCGTAAAACCCATGCGTGCTCAGGTCTCTAGAGCATTTCAAGCCTCTGCATTTAAAGGTGATTCCAGCTCCTTCATAAGATGCTTTGCTGCCTGTTCCCAACCCCTTGCTCTGCTCTCCCTGGTGGTTTGGATGCAGCTGTGTCTTTCGTGTGGTCCAACATCTGAACATGCTCAAGAGCATCCTCTTATTCCCTGTCTGGGGGAGCACAGGTGCTTTGGGCAGTACTACAGGGGCTCAGGTGGAGTTGGTAACCTCCCCAAGGGAGGGGCAGCAGCCCCCCTTGTATTTGTGCTGATGCTGGAGCAGGGAGGGAGCACAGACACCAAATGTTGCCTTCCCCAAGTTGCAGACTGGCCACAGCAAGCACAGAGCCACGTGCCAAAGTGGTAAGTCAGCTGTGGGCAACTGGCACTCCTCACCCTCTCCTGTTCCTCACTCTGGTCTAGCCCAAGTATCGTTCATGTTGAAAGAACAAAATATCTGTGTGTGAGACCCAGCAAGAAAATAACCAACCGTCAGCATGCCGGAGCCACCACAGCAGCCTGGGCGGTGAGCCAGGGCACGTGCCAGCTAGCAAAAGCTCCACATCCCACTGCCACTACCCCAAGTGAAGTGATGGGAGCCAGTGGCTTGGGGCGATGCCCCCCTCGGAGAGGGATGGTGCATGGAGGTACCCAGCCCATCCCGCCATGGCTTGGCTCTCCCATGGAGCTGTAGGACAAGCCGGAGCATGAGCAGATCTTGCAGGTGATGGAGGCACACGGAAAGCAACCAAGGTGCGTGGCAGGAGCAGCTTGCCTCTTCTTGCGCTGCTTTCTTGGCATGCGGGAGCACTTTAAAGTGCTGGCACACAGGGTGCAGTCAGAAATCATCATCAGCATCATGTCGACCAAGACTGAGAAATTCATCACAAGCAAACACATTTGTGGGCTTCATACATCTGTCAGGCGCTTATGCCCTGAGGAGGGCAGGGGACCTTAATATCATGCTAATCGCAATGAACATAGAAATGGCTTTGCACGGGGACCTGCGGTTTCTGCAGATTGCGGCTGCCCTGAATTTCTTGCTCTGTGTGTGTACTGTGCTCCCTCCACTATTCCCCACCTCCACAGGGACAGCACTGCCCAAAATAGCAAATGCCAGATTGGGTCTGCCAGATGCAACCGAGCTCAGAGGCTACTAGAGAGGAGGAGCAGACTGCAGCGATACCTCTACACCCATCCCCATGCCAGTGAACCTGCAGATAATATCCCGCTCTGTGTACCATCCCCATCCCAGCCCGCTGCAACATGTCTGTCACTCAGTGACACTGTGCCTGCTGGTAAAGCCACTGCAGGAATCGATGGTGAAGGGGGGGAGGTCAGATACGAGCATCGCTCTGGCATCAGGCAGGTATCCAAGCTGCCACGTCAAGCCACACACTGCAGCAAGGACCTGGGCCCATGGGAGCACTGTGGGGAATGGTGCAGGGGGCCATGGCGGGGCAAGGTATGGTCCCAGCAGTAGCGGCCACCTTACAGGAGCACCGTGTCCTTGCAGCCTTGGCTCAGTGTGGAGCAGCAGGAGAATCTCACAAATGTTCCAGCATGGAGATAAAAAGCAGCACTGCTCAGGATGTGGTTTTTAAGGACTGTTGCTGAAATGTGCTGTCCTGGAGGTCAGAGCATGGGACTGGATTTTGCCTTCTCCTTGTGGTATTTCAGCTCACTTTATCCAAACAATGTCTGCTTGCTTGCTTGTTAAGTCTCGAGGTATTTCCAAAGGACTTGAGCAGGCAAAGGAGCCTTGATGTACCAAACCTATCATAATTCTGCTTTTTGCTCTGATACAGGATGGTTTTTTTGTTTTAGCTGTCTGGAGACCATTTATAAAAGAAAAAGCCACTTGAGCAACTCTAGCTGGGAAATGCCAGCCCTCCTGCAAATGAAGCCGGGGGTTTCTCAAACTGGGCATGCAAAAAATGATAAATCTATGCTGGGCCCCTACAAAGCAAATGTTTATTCACCTCCCATTGCTCAGGAATCCCCTCCTGAGTGGAGGGAGAGATACAGCCCGGCCTGCTGCCTCTCCCCTCTGTGCATTTAGGTTTTAGAGCGAATGGGAAGGAGCTGAGCCCTTTGCTGTAGGGCTGGAGAGAGGGGAGCCTGTGGAAAGCATCGGGTGGGATCCTGCAGGAGAGGGTGCAGTGAAGGATGCGGTTACACTGGCGTGGCCGAGGCATCCCTCCTTCTGATGTTACCTTTGACTTCGCAACTTCTCTTTGGGATCACATTTCCTAGGTTATTTTGCAAATTAAAAAAAAAAAGAAAGAAACAGAACTCCAGTGTTAATGTGGGAATCTAGCAGCTTATCCATCATCATCTGGGCTTGAGTGAGGCCTGGAGAAAGAGGTGTTTAAACAATTGCAGCATCTCCTGGGAACGTGTTGATGACAATAACGATAACAACAAAATCACAAGGAATGTATCAAACTTGGCTTTGATTTCTTTGGTATGGCTTAAAAGGAGATGTGCTGTTTTCTCTGGAAGGAGCTCAATGTTTTGCTTTTACTTGTGATATGTCTTGGGTTTGCATTTTACGTGAACTTAAAATGCTCCAGTGATGCATCCACAGCCATGCCACTGGGAAAATATATGCACAACTCTAATATTGGAGTGAATATTCAACACAAGGTGAACGTCCCGGTTAATCAACAGAATAGCTTGAGTGCATTGCTTTTCTCTCTCAAAGCAACGCATTTTGTCCAGACAGACTAATTCAACATTTCTGGAAGTAACCAGCTCGGTATTACTCAGTCAAACTCTTTGGGAATGCGTTATTTTTGTGGGAAGTTGTTACTTTGGCAGGAAAGTATTAGTCCAATGCCTCCCCCTGCCCCCGGAGCGCGGTGGCTCTCCATCAGAGAGGGGCTGGCTGAAGACCGCGCTCAGCCCCTTGGGCTTCAGCTGAAGGACTCCACTCCCCCTCATATCCTTCCCAGGTCATGATCCCAAAATTAAGTATTTGGAATATTTTTATGTGCATTTTTTTCCTACACTGTATCTGCAAATCTAGTATATAATGGGGTTGAAAAAAATATTGTTTCCCCTAAGGGAAAGTGACTTTCACCAGGGAGAGTCTTTAAATTTAATACTCTCTTTTAGTTGTAATTCAGGGTTTTTTAGGTATTCATGCTAGTCACTTTTAATTATGCTAATTTCGAGCTCGTGGTCCATTAGCAAGGGTAATTTCCCCCCTCCAGTGCTGGCAGAGGTAGGGTTTCTGGGGGATCGCTCTGTGCTGTGGGAGGGATGAATCCTTAATCTTATCTTCTCCTTGGCCACAGGGGTGGAAGGAAGGTGCGGGCTCAGCGCAAACCTTTTCGGACACCTTTCTCACGCTGTTAGCAGAAGCTGAGAGCCCCACAGCCCATCTCCTTTAACCCTGCGTGCCTGCAGCCCCCAGCCCCGGGGAGGTACCCCTGCTCCCTGGCCCTGGGTCCCCCCAGGCTGGTCACTAGATGTCCCCCTTCACCAGCTTTTTGCAGGCATCCTGCTCCAGCCAGGGTGTGGGCAGCGTTTGGGTGTGGGGTGTTCCCAGCCTCTGCTCCATCCACTTGCAGCAGCCGTGCCACGCTGCTGGACTTGAGAAGGGAGTGGATATTTGTGTCCCCCCCCACCGGTGACCATCGGTGACATCCACCTAGTGGCGGCTGGCACTGTGTCCCACTGCGGGAAGGGTCCCATCAGCGCTGGGACCTTCATGGAGACACCCTAGTCCATCTGGGCAAGCACCATGGCTAGCGGCTCCCTGGGCCATGGGCGTCCCCACGCTCTCCAGTTATACTGGTGGCACCAAGGAACGAAGTTGGCAGCACAAGCCCCCACCTTACACTGGCCCAAGCCCATTTGGTCTCCCTGGCTCGGCATTTCACAACAGAAGCAGAGAAAACAGAAGTTTTGCTGGAGAGGTGCTGAGGGTCTCCAGCTCTCACTGTCCCCGGGGAGGTCAGCGTGTGCGGGCGGGGAGCGCTGTGCCTCGGCTCATGGCAGGAGCATCTGCAGCTGGCGTGAGCACAGAGCTCAGGGTGGAATGACTTGCAGAAAGGTCACGGTCTTGGTGCAATTCCCCTGCTCCCATGTCAGACATCACGGGGAGCTGGGGCTCTGCTGAGAGGGTTATTTTTGCTTTCCCTTCAAAAAAAATGCAGCTGTGGATCTTAATCCTCTGTGCTATGCATTGAGCCCCAGGCCTCCATCCAAAGGGTAACGTGGCAGTGACTTTTAGGAAGTACTGAATGTACCAGATGTGCAACTCCTTTGACTCCAGATGTGCAACCCCCACCTCCCGCTCTGCCTCAGCACAGTTGTCCTGCAAAGAGGAACAAGAGACACCAGATTGCTCAGAAAGCATCCCACAGACTAAATCTAGCCAAGTGTGAAACCAGGCTGGCTCTGGATTCCCACACCCATATTTAGGCAGTTTAACTGCAGGGATATCTCTTCCCAGAAACGATGCTTGTGCCAGCTCCGCACATGGGGAACAAAACCAGCTCAGAGATGAGCAAGATAAAAATGGAGTGGCGGAGGAGGCTTCGTTGCTGAGCCCCATGCTGAACTGCGGCCTGTTGCTGATTTAAAACACGCATGCTGTTTCTAGAAGGAACTGCTTTGATCCCAAAAGGGAAAGCCGGGATGTGCATGAGGACTCGAGTATTTGAAGCACTCCCGGAGCGCTGTATTCTGGTTCCCTGCAGGCAGCATCTCAGTGGCATTATTTATTCCTGGAGGAAAGCCTGTGTCTAAGAGCATTTGCCTCTGGACCAAAAAGGGGACAAGCGACGCTTGGCTCTGGAGCCTCTCTGGGTTTTGATGCTTCAGATGAGACTCCGGGGTGTAGGATGCTCCAGGAAAGCGCAGGCATGGTGGCACGGCAGCGGCGGGCCACCAGCCAGCTGGCAGCACAGCCAAGCATGAAGAGCTCGGGGAGAGTGGGCTGGAGGGATGGAGCAGCATTACTTCTGAATTCAGGGTTCTGTGCATGGCTTAGGGTCAAACTGCAATGGAAATCCAACAGGATTTCCCAGTGCAAAGGAGAGCAAGACAGCTTCATGACGTGCTCACCCAAAAGCTCTCATTTAGTGGTGTGGGGTTTTTCTTGGTGAGGTCCTTCAGGGAAGAGCTCCCACCCAGACACTGCAACGACATAACCTGAGGCTACTGCTGCAGCCGGTGCTGTGGTTTTCCCAAGGGATGTTGTTGTGTGCTACTCAGCACGCAGTCATGCTCCCAAATCTCTTACAGGAGTGCTACAGAGGAACAGTGTACTGCTTCTCACTGCCAGTTAAAGATGAAAACCTGACACCCCAGGGAAACCACCATCTCTGTGTTTAAAACAAATTTTCAGTTGCATACTAATATTTCTTTTCTTGCCTCAAGTAGATTTCCCCTCCAAATATTTCAGGCTGAAATGCAATGATATCAAGATGCACAGGATGGTGCAGTGCATCTTTAAATGTAGCAATGCTCAGAGGGTTTTTTTTGGACTGAAAAAGCATTTGCTCTGTGCATGTGCTCGTGTACCTGGGATGCAAGATTCAGCCCGCGATGCTTGTCCTCACTGTGCTGGGGGCTACCCACAGGCTTTCTGCTGTTCACAGGCAGAGGTGGGGCAGGGGTGTGCGCCCTTCCCCAGTGTTCCTCTCTCAGCTGCTGGCTCCTGCCCATCAACCCCAGGCCCTCGATGCACTCGCCCTTGCCCATCACCCCCAAACCTTGCTGCCTAGGCTGATGGGGGCCAGCAGCACCAGCTCTCCTCAGTCACCATCCTTGCAGGCACATTTGTGGGGCAGAGAGAGGCAGGCAGAGAGAGGCAGGCAGGGGCAATGCTCAGCCCGGGGACAGCCCACAGCATGCAGTGTGGGGTCGAGGCATTTTCCCTGCACAAAGCCTGTGGCCTTGATATGTTCGGATGGCTCCTCTGGAGCTCCCAAAAAGCCTCTCTCAGCACCCAGTGAGAGCCCACAAGGCAAACCCACAGCATGCTGGGCAACCACCTCAAATCACCCGGCAGCCCAGGGTGCTTGAGTAGGATGTGTTCGGGTGCAAGCTCCAGTGGCAAAGGGAGGTTTGTGTTGGTGTAGCAGAGCTCAGCCTGGGCACAGCTCGCGCAGGCTTGGCCTTCGGGGTGTGGGTGATTTGAGCATCACGCTGGAGAGTTGCTCAGGGCATTGTGCGGAGCCATGTGTCCGTGTAGCCCAAGACACGGCTAGGGCTGGGAAGGGGAGGCACCAGTGTTGGAGCCTTGGCTGGGCCCTGACCATCTCCCTTGTTTGACCCCCTAGCTCTCCAGACCCTGATCCGCACGGGAGGAACACCTTCACTGCCTGACGGGAGCGCCGCAGCAGACATGGTGCCAGTGGCTGACACTTTAGCCCTCCCTGAAGATGCTGCCGGCTTCCTGTGAACTTCTCCCTCTCCTCTGTGGCACCCTTCAGGCCAGCTGCCTGAAGCCCCCTGCCCATGGCTGCACAGACTCTGCTCCCACGGTTGTGGTATGGGGCAGAGGCAGGACCAGGGGGGCTTGAGCGGCAGCTCGCAGGAGGACAGCAGCTTGCAGCCAGTGTGCAGCAGTACCTGCTTCTGCAAGCATTTCCCCATTGCCCCTATCTGTGCTTCTTTATCACCCCTCGCTCCCCTACCGCTTTGCAATGTATTTCATGGCTTATTTGTGTAATTGCAATAAAGCTTTTGTTGCTTGAGGTACCCTCCATGGTTAGCGGGAGGAGGTTGGGGTAAGAGCAAAAAGGGGGTCCCCAGTGGGTGCACACACTGCTCAGCTGGCACAGCTGTGGCTTGGGCAGCAGGGCATCTGCAGGGAGGGTGGTGGGATGCTGTGGGGCGGCACAGCAGCACAGAAGCCTCTGTCCCCCCGGAAGGGTTAATGGGGAAACTCAGACCATGCAGCCTGCAAAGTAAACCATGACTGGCTGGAAAAAAGGCCTCAGAGCCCTGGCTCTGCTAGGCCTCAGAAAATGATCCCGCGCAGGAGCAGAGCTGCCAGGAGGGGAGGGGGAGCGGGATGGGGGGAGCACTGTGAGGAAAATCCAGAGCTTTCCCTGAAGGCGGCGACGGCCGGGATTCATTATCCGTCGGGAGACGTGTTTATAGCAAGCGTGAGTCATTGCCGGGCCCCCAGATGGGAACAGTCCATGGCGGGGGCTGCCAGCAATTCGGACGGGGTATGGGCTGCCCATCCAGCCCCACACAATGGCAGCTCTCAAGCTAGCCCCCCCTGGGCCTCCACGTGCCACCCCCAGACCTTGGAGCAGAGCCAGCACTATTTTGGGCCGCACTGGGGCACATGTTTTCTCTGGGATGATTAATTTCTCACTTGAGAAGAGATGCCAGAGCACTGCCCCTCCCTGCCACACGACTAGCCCCGGCAGTGCCTCTGTATGCCCACCCATGCTTACCTGTGCCCATGCCCTTGGGTAAAGCCAGCCCTGAGCAGGGGGTATTGCCCCATGATGATCAGAAACAGCTGCCAGCTCAGCCCCTCACTCTGCCTGGCACCCCAATGCAGCTGTGGGGTCTCCATCACCAGCCGGTCCAGCCCCGGGGCTGAAACGCAGCCAGGCAGCCGGAGAAGCCAGCACTGCCTGCCCGGACCTCTGTCCTGTGGGGAAACGTAGGCAAAAATGCCCATTTCAAACTTTTTCTCCACTTGGAGTTGTATTTTCCACAGTGCACGTCACCCCTGCTCCCGTTTGGCCTTGCGAAGGGGCTATGGGCAGGCAGGCAGGCAGCCCCTCTGGGTTTCAGCAGCTGGATGAGCCCAAGTGTGGCTGCTGGAGCCTGCTTTTCATCCCTGCTAAACCTGGTCTCCAGGGAGCACTAGCCCCAAATCTGTATGGGTGCTGGTGCTTGCCCCAAGTGCCTCCAACTGGGAAGTCATCCTCCCCTCGTCTGTACCATCCCTGGCACCCCCTTTGCTGGGGGCCCAGCCCCACGGCCGATCACACTGGCCCTATATAAAGGTGTCAGCCTGTGGCATCATCTGGGAAGGTCTCGGTCAGCTCGTAGTCAGCATTATGGGCCCATGGGCAAAAAAGGTGTTCATTCCCACCCCATCCCAGCATCCCCAGCAGGAAAAGCCACCCTTGACAGTTTGCAGAAAGCCAGGGAGTTTCCATGGTGAAAAATCAGCTGCTGCCATCCTTAAAAGCACACTGTTATCTTGCCTGAGATGGGAATTTGCCTAGAAAAAATCATTTTGCTCCTGCTCTCCTTCACAAATCTCTTTATTTTGGATGAGGTGACACAGCAAAGGCAATGCTTGCCAAGGGCTGAAGATGCACACTGTTACCTGTGCTGGCTCCCATGGTGTGTTGGTATCTGGGGTGCCAGCAGCCAACCCAGCTCAGTGCCTGGCTCAGGCAAGCCACAAAGCCACCCGCAACATGCAGCTCCAGGCCTGGCACCCACTTTTCACTAAAAAACAGGTTTTCTGGGTTTCTCCTGCCCCAGCAGCTGGTCATATGCTTTGGCTTAAAGAGAAACCCCTGTCCCCACTCCTGTCCCATTCGTCGGAGCAGTGGCACCGTGGAGACTGTCCCACAGCGGGATGTCACCAACTGAGACTGATGCTCCAGGAAACATGGGCCAGCCTGGCTCAGGCCTCCTTTCCCACCTCCCCGCAAACCACAGGCCATCCACAAGCATCTTGCGTGGCCGTGCACCCTTGCGCGGTGCTGGGAGACACTACCAGAGACAGTGACAGCCTGGGGTGGGAACAGCCCCAGGGAAGGAACCATTGGAGCTGTGAGTGCAAACACCTGCGGCTCAGCCCCAAATACTGCTGCCCACGCATAGGGCTTGAATTCCTACCCAGGCTGGAGAGGTGGGATGTGAACGGATGTTAACCACCCATGTCCTTCACCTGCATGGCACTGGCTTTTCCTTTGCAGGATGCATCAGCTGAAACACAAAGCATCTGTGTCCCTGTGAAGGCATTAGGGGATGCAGATGCCCTACACCCCTTCCCATTGCCTCCAGCTGTCTGCTGCAGGGCAGCTGGCTGCAGAGCTTGGTGACTTCCTCTTGAGAGGGTGAGTGTTTGGAGATTTGAAACAGCTTGTTTACTTTTGGCTGTTCCTCTAAAAAATAAAGCAGTGAAGGAGAGATGCTTATCTTCATGACCTGCTGGGATTTCCCTTGCTGCAGCTTGTGCTGGGGGCCTCTGGTCTCTGTGTCCTCTGTAACCCCTGCTTCTGCTCCAGGATGGAGCAGCTCAGCCTCTCCTTGTGTGCCCTGTGCTCCAGCCCCAGGCCTGCCTGGTGGCCTGGTATCTTTTAAAAGGTGGCTGCTCCTGTCCCTTTGCAGGGGGTTGTGCTAGAGACTTCTGTGGTGGGTTGCCTGTCCACAGGACCGAGGGCTGTCCCCCAACCAAAGAGTGCTGCTGCTCCTCCTCAGTGGTGCCCCTGAGGGACAGCTGTCCTCCATGCTTCTCCTCCAGCTCAGCATTGTTGCTGCTGTTTCAGCCCTGGCTAAGCACGGAGCAAGGGAAATAGGCTGGATGGTTTATATTTGCTCTTCGTTGTCTGCAAAAGATCCAAGGAGGATGCTAGGCACTGCTCAGAGTGGGCTGGGAAGGCGTCCTTGCCAGGAAGGGTAGCTGACTTGTTTTATGCATCTAGGAAAAGGCTTCAGGCTGGATCTGGCTCTGGTGTAAAGAGAGCTCAGGTGCAAGCCTTGCTGCATCCTAGGACTGCTCTCGAAGGGCACAGCCACCCCAGAAGCTGTGATGGCTGCTGAGTGACAAAAATAACAAGTATAAACAGTGCATACTGAAAAAACTGGGAGCAGAAACAGTCTGGGCATGGGCTAACAGGGACCTCAGGGAGTTTTCCAGACATGTACAAGCTCCTGAGTAGGGGCGGATGATCCCCCTGGAAAAGCACGGAAAAGGGTGGGGCTGGCTCTGCACTGCACTGTGCCATGAAGCCAGCCGAGGTACGTTATCTGGAGGGTATCCAACAACCAAGATAGACCTCTGTGCTTCCTAGAGCTTTGGGGCTTGCTGCCAACACCGAGGGAAAATGAAAGCATGTTTAGAGGAGTGGAGGGCACTCGAGAGCAGGAAGAAATGAAATGAAAAGCAATTAGGGGTGGTCTTTTGACTCTATGGGAGAAGAGATGAGCTGTGCTATAGCACCACTGGAGCTTGAAAGACAAGGCAAGCTGGTGGAAGACGGGCGAGGGATGAAAGGAGAAGCACGGCACCGCATGGGTGTTGCGGGTTTTGCTGTGCGCCTTCAGGAGAGGACAGGGAGCACTGCCAGCCTTGTGCCACCCCTTCCACCTGGGGCTTGCTCGGACCGGTCCTAGGTGCTGTTGTGCACCAACAAGCTGCCAAGCATCTACACGGATGCAGAGAGGGAGACTTAGAAGTGGTGCTGTAATCCATTGCAGGGGAAAACCAGGTTTTCTACCCTTATCTCTTTGCAGTTTGGTGATGCAGGCTGGCCCAGCTTCTGCAAACTGCAGGGCAGGGGAGCCCTGTGCCACCCCCTGGTGTGGGACTGGGTGGGAGCCAGTGCTTCCAGTCCCCCCAGATGGAGCCAGGGCTGTGTCTGGCGGCTGCTTTGCTGTTCCTCGAGTGCCCAGTGCCTCCCTTCCCAGAAAGATGTGCCCTGCCCAGCTCAGAGAGCATGCTCCCCTGCCTGGGAATCACCCAAGTGATGCATTTTATTGCCGAGAAATGGAAAATATTCTCCACCCAACCGCTGGAGGGGTTAGTGCATGCTTTTCCACCCAGTTTTCATGCTGTGCTGGCTGGACGTGCTCCACGAGAGGCTGCGTGGGAGAGGCGGGTGCTCTGTCCCCTGTCCCGGCAGTGGTGTCCCCGGGGCTGGGGGTGGCATGTCCTGGGGGTGCTGCTGACACAGTGCAGGCTGGCTGGGGCAAGCACGGTTGCCTGCCAAGGGTTCGGCTGGGAGCTAGCAAGCAATGATTCTCAGGCATCAACATCTCCCATCATTTCTTCTCTAGCTTCTTCAGAAAACCAGGCCCCCCCCCCCCCCCCCCAGTTTTGTTTTCTCCAAGAACAGGAGAATAGTGCAGGTGTTGCCAATCTTTCTGTTTTGGGCTGGTTTTATCCTCAAACCATGATGCTCCCAACGCCAAAAAGCCTACACTTTGGGCTGTTTCTATTTTCTGAGTGTAAAGTGTACATTTTCCCTAGAGAGAAGGAAAAAAAGAGCCCTGAAAGTGAGTTTTGCTTTGTTCGCCTTCAAGCCTCCACAGTGCAGCAGGGGAAGAGGGTGCGACTCCGTCACCAGCAGGGTATGGGGACACCCTTCCCGGTATCCTGTATGTGTGACATCCTGGTATCCTGTGGCACCCCTGTGAGGAGAGGATCCCCATGAGCGCTTGGGGGCCAGAAAAAGGAGCCTGAAAGCATTATCTCCTCTCCTTCAGCTCCCATGCCGCATCCGCAACCTCCCCTCTTGCTCAACCCTCTCATCTTTCCTAAGAAGCCGAGCCAAACTTTCCCACAGACCCAGACAGCTATTAGAGAAATATTGTTACCAGATGGTTTGTTTTTTCCATTGGACCAGAGGCCAGCGTGAGGTAATGGGGAAAATATTAACCCACCCCACACCAGCCTGGGCGTGGGGTTGTGGCTTTGCTGGTGGAGCTGTGCCACGTCCTGGCTGTGCCAGCATGCAAGGGGTCTGCAGGGGGGGGTGGGGCACTCGCACCCCATGTGCACTGGACCAGCAAGGTGGCTGAAAACCCCCCCTTAGACCAGTGGTGGCCCTGTGGAGTGACTTGGGAAGGCTTTGATGGGGAAGGAAAGAGCACGTCCCCAGACGGTGCTGGAAGGGAGGGAAGGGTCTCCCCAGGCCAGCTCTAACTGGTAGGAGCAAAGCCCAGCTGGCAAACCGCACGGCAGGGAAGTTCATGTTGGGTCAGATGAGCCAGCAATTCAAGTGGAGAAGAAGCGCTGTGTCCTTGCTGTTCCGCCTCTTTCAGGGATGATAGGAGCACTAGGCAAAGAGAAGGTGTCACTTTGAGTAGGAATACCAAGGGATTTGGAAGATGCTGCATGGCATGGGTTGGCTTTTCCACTGGGTCTTTTTGCAGGCGGGTAGATGAGTGGGAGACCCTCCTCTGGTGCTGCTGAGCCTGCTCTATGCCCATGGTAGGATGCTTGCAAGGCACCACCACCTGTGCTGGGAGAGCAGCTGCTGCTGTGCTGGGAGAGGTGATGCTTTCCTGCTCTTCAGAGGGGTTTCTCCACTGCCTCCTCCTGCAGAGATCCGTTGTGGGAAGCTAAATTATCAGGTGCAGAAACACCACAAGCCACACTCTTTCCAGCCGGGTTTGTGGTTGGCACAGCGCTTGGCTTGGACCACAGCTGCTCCCGTTGTGCAGGTCTGAGCATGGAGATGGCATGGCCAGTGGGGATATGGCTGAGCCATGGGCAAGCTGGGTCATGCACCTTGGGGGGCTGGGGTCCTACAGCCAGCCTGGGGAGGTGCAGCCCATGGTAACTAGAGCACATGGAAACCTCTCCCAGCAAATGCCTTCACCATCCCAAACACTTAGCAAGTCTTGGGCACTCACATCCCCAGGAGCAGGGAGAAGGTGACAGAGCCAGCTGGCAGGACGCTGGTGTGCTTCATGTGGTTGCAACCAGGGAAATTTCAGTGCTCATTAATTGTGGCATCTCCCAGGACTGTGTGAGAGGACAAAGTAGCCCCAGCTGCAGAATATGGAGCTGGAAACCTGGCACTCAGTCCTTCCCTGCTTTCCAAAGCACCCTTTGGTTATGAGTGTGCTGGCGGGTTTAATCCTGGCTTTTCCCTGGGGAATTAATTTCAGCTCATTTCCATATTTCCTATGGAAGGAGTGTTTTCCATTTCTAAGTGGACTTGATTAAAGGGAAGGAAAGGTTGCATGAAAGAGTTAATAGCAGAAAAATGGAGCAAACTCATTCTTTTCTCAGTCTCTGGGAGGAGAAAAAGCAAAAATTCTGTCCCAAGTGCACTTTTTTTTCCCTGCACCCCCACTTTGGTCTGGAATTGGACTAAAAGTTTATTGCTTGCTGTGCAACACAGTGCTGTGGGCTGGGACTTGGGATGGGGGAGCACTCATCCCCTGGGGTATGCAGGCACCATGGAGGTGCTCCCCTTGCCCATCTGCATGGCACTCTGGAGGGATGTCAGCCCCACACAGGTAGATGGAGGGGGTCCCCTGCTCCTGGAGGAGCCGGTGTGGCAGAGCCATAGGGCTCAGCTTCCCTGGCCTCGTGTGGAAAAGGGAAAGGGGACATCCTTCACAGGCATGTGTCCTTAGATTTCACGACAGAGTGGCATGCTGCTAGGCCCAATAACACTCCCGGGGTCAGCCTGCAAACTGCTACCAACCTATCAGCTGGATTTCTGCAAAACTAGCCCACACTTTTCCAAGGAAATGGCCATCCAATGCCCTGGGGACGCTGCTGGCTGCTGGCCCTGGTTTAGCACCACAGACCTGGAAAAGGCAATGCTTTAAAATGTTTTTGAAGCTGGACACAGATCCAAGCCTGTGGTTCAGCTGGACAGCAGAGAGGATGCACCGGGGACATCGCGCCTGATAACAGCCCCTGGGGCTGGTGGCTGGGTGCCGGGCAGGGAGCGGGGTCCTCTGTGGGGTGGGGGGAGCCCTGCCTTGCCGGCTCCCCCTGCCAGGGTGCACGGGGTCTGACAGGCTGCAGCTGCGCGGTGCCGTATACGGTCAGCAGGCGCCTTGCACAAGCCATACCATTATCATTAAGTCTTTGCTGGCGCAGCCAGCTGGCCTCCAGCTTGCAAGGCTCTGTGGAGCAGCTGGGCTGTTCCTGAGATGGATGTGCTTTTCCCTTCCTGTAAGGAAGGGGGGGATCGGCTCTTCTGCTCCTTGAGGTAATTCCCTGGGAGGGAAGCAGAGAGAGGAAGAGGTAAAGCAAAGAGGAAATGTCTCTGGTGTGCAGATTCACAGGATGCCTCTGCTAAGCTGATGCATGAAGACAGGTCCCTTCCCAGCACCCCCCTTCCTGGGAGCCTCTGGCTGGTTTTCAAAATCCCAGGTGAGCTCCCTTGTGGGAGTCCCGAGGAGGCATGCTGGAGAGCCAAATCAGGTCCGACTCCTCGTCAACAGTCATGCAGCAGGATTTGCCCCTGGACAAGCTTGCTCTCTTGGAAAGCACTTTCAGTAGGTTTGAGATGCCTTGAAAATTTTCTTTTCAGTGTCCTCATCTCCTGATGCCACCAGCACAGCTCTGCAAAGCCCACCTATCTCTATGCCTGGGTGGTTATTTATACCAGCCAGGTTCACGCTGGTACTAAAGCTTTTTGGCTGGGGGAAAAATGCTTTCTTCAGCACAACAAATGCCTGACACTTTTGGGGCTGGGGTGTCTCTTCCCACCCCCAACACACAGTTTTGTTTTGCATTTTAGTGTCACCCCCATGATGCTGGCCAGCCTCCCTCCAAGGAGGAGCCCTGATGGTCTGACTGCCCCTCAGTCAAAGCACATGGCACCCTGAGGCTCTCCAAGGGCCTGGAGGAGCTGCAGGGACAGGGTTCAGGGGTGCCCAGCAGCAGTCCTGCCCCTCCTTGAGACCACCAGTTTCTCCTCTTTCCTTTGTTTTAACATCAACTTCCACAGATGCACCTGAATTTATGTTACCATGAAAAATGCCCGTTGCGCTGCTGGGTTTACGAAGTTTCAGTTCAGCACAGTCTTCATTTTTTTTCCACTGACTTTGGATGGATAAACAATCCAAAGAGTCATTATTTGATGCATCTGCCGTGATAGTGTGGACAGGCTCCTCCACCGATGTAATTCGTAATCAGCGGAGCTACAGCTTTTTTTTTTTAGTTGTCTCAACTTGAGACAACTTCCTACAGCCAAGCCTCTGACGTTTTCTCCTGATCATTTGCACAAAGATGCTGTCAGAGTAGTTGTGTGTGAAAGACAGGGTGATGGAGGTGGCAGCCAGCCCTCCGTGGCCCCACGAAGCAGCACGGCAGGTCTCCTGCTGCTTTCGTGCAACCAACTTGTGTGTGAACTGTTTGTACTGGCTGAGTTCGTGCTGTTGACTCTTTGGCCCTTGGAGCCATCCTGATCCTATGCGCTTCCACAGGATGCTCTGCCTGGCCCAGATCAAGCCCCTTTCCAGGTTTCATTTCAGCTTTCAAAGGCAAGGTGACTCCTTGGCCTGGACAGCCCAACAATTTGCTATTTAATGACAGCCTTTGGTCCCCTCCTGTACTTGTGGGAGCAGGTTACAGCTGCGGCTGTAGCAGGATCAGCCTCCAGGCATTTCACCTCTCTCCCCAATAGTATCAGCTGTGATGAGGGGTTTGGCAGTACCCGCTTCTGGGTCTGAGTTCATCAGCATGGGACTCATCTCCAGTGCTGGCCATGGAGAGCGGATGGTCTACAACACCTTGGGGGGCCTTGCTGGGGGGGTCCAGCTCCCCGCTGCTGCAGGTCCTCAGGCCCTCCTGCCATCCTACAGGATGGGAAGATGCTCATCTCCAGGCACCCCTAAGGGCTTGGGCTCCTCCTTCTACCTCCTGGGCTTGACAGCTTTGACCCCTTCCCTGCTCCCTACCCTGAGCATGGCCCAGGGGAGTCATTCCCAGTCTGTGGGGGTGTCTGTGGGGTTTTTCTCAGCTTGCCCCTCAGGTTCCTGACTGGGTTGAGTAGAAAGCCCCGAAAGTCAGGCAGGAAGGTGCTTCTCCAAAAATGTGGTGCCCCCATGGTGCACCCATCCCTGGGTGGCTGTGGAACAGCTCCAGCTCTGCCCTGTGGTGGGGACTCCCCTGGTTAGCAGGACAACACAGGCCAGCTCTCATGCAGGTGGGTATGTGATGGGAATGCCTGACGCCCTGCCCCAGCTTTCCTGGCCCAGGAGACGCGAGGGGGCCGTCTGGCAGGTGCCCTGAGCCCCCCCTGCACCACAGAGCATGCTGACCCCCAAGGGGGATGCTGATGCTGGGCACTGACTGTGCCAGGGCTCCCTGTGTGAGGCTTGCGGAGATCCCAGGCACCGGTGGCCAGGGTGCCACTGCAGGTACAGCGACATCCAGAAAAAGGGTAAGGAGAAATGCTTCATTCGTTTCTGACTCAGCTGACAGCCCCTGATCCCTCCCTCCGTCCTCAGGCTGGAGAAGTCTCCTCCTCACCCCTACCCTCCTGCGTGCTCTTCCTCCCACAGAAACCAAGGGGAAAGCGGTAAAAAATATCTTCAGCAACTTCTTCCTCCGGACCGCGGCCTCGCTCGGCTGCTGGGTTCTCCTTCCCTGCTCTTTTTCTTTGATCCAGCTCAATGGTAATCTGAACCAAGCAAAATGAGGCTGCAAGACTTTCTGTTCACTTTGCTGCTCCCAGCCGGCTTCCTGGGGGGGGGCTCGTGGGCTCAGCGCCCAGAAATCACCACTCGGGTCGCAAACGCAGAAGGTAAGCCCAGGCTGCTTCCCCAGGTGGTTTTCTTCCCCGGGATCAGCAGAGAAGTCCGGCTGCTGTTTCCCTCCTGGGCGGACGTCTCTGCTGCCACACATGGCCCTAGCTTTGTCGGGACGTTTGGGGGAAGAGTTGTATTTGCTGAGGAGAGCGATGTAGGATTAGAGAGGATTTGCAAGACGTACCCACTTTTAATGGTTGTTTTAGCTCTTTCTCCTTGGCTCTGTCTTGTCAGGTGTTACCAGTAGCACTGGGATGCAGTGAGGAGGATAACAGCTGATACCAGTTTAGCTTTCTGAAAGATTTTGGTTTTGGTACTGGTTGTTAAGCTGCCTTTGCTCTCCTCTGCAATGATATTTGTGCCAGGTTGTGTCAGAAAATCATTAATTTTTCTTTGGGTTAATTGCTATCATGCCTTTTTTTTTTTTTTTTTGATTGCTGCAGCTGTATGTTATTTTATATAATAACTATTACTGGTCTTACAAGGATAGTCTTTTAATGTAAATGGAAAAAAATGTATAGGAAGTTGTTAAATGCCACAAACTGATATTTTCTGAATATGTGCTCGATCCAGCTTACCCTTGATGCCAAAACAGAAATGAGCAACCTCATCCGTGCATGTGTGCTTGCGTGTCTCACACGGGGTTAGGATGTGAAAGCAGTCCCCTTAGCGCAGATCCTGGGAGCCTGCTAGGAGGGGAGCTGGACTGCAGTCATGCGTGCCGGCATCATGGGCAGCCCAGGCTGGGGAGGCGATGCAGGGGGGCTGCCTGCTGACTTCTGCCTCTCTGCTTCTTCCCAGACTGCCCTGTGGACCTGTTCTTCGTCCTGGACACCTCAGAGAGTGTTGCCCTGAGGGTGAAGCCCTTTGGGGACCTGGTTGCCCAAGTGAAAGATTTCACCAACCGTTTCATTGATAAGCTGACAAACAGGTACATCTCCTGTGGTTTTGTCCAGGCTGCTTTAGGGATGGAGCCTGGTGCTGGGTGGGATGTTGAGACTGCCCTGTGTGCCTGTCCAAGGAGGGAGAGGAAGAAAGCAGGGATGCTGGGGAGGGGGGTGGGAGCGTTTCCTCCCTCTCCAGGTCCATGGCTGCCCCATTTCTGCTCTGTCCGTGCCGAGGGCGGCAGTGTGCTTTAGCAGGGCTGCCTGCACCCGCTTTCAGGAAAGCAAGGGCTTCCTGCAGCAGCAGATGCAGCACCCCAGCCCCGCCACCTCCGGCTGGCCAGGCTGGCTGGGCGGTTATTCTGTAGGGCCAAAGCGACGCTGATTCCCATGCCACCGGCTGCTCAGGCCAAGGACAATCCAGGTGCTTAGGTGACAGCAGGGCACCCAGCGCTCATGGGCACCCTGCAGAGCAAACCATCCCTTGCAACTGGCATCCCCCAGGATACCCTGCAGCATTGAACCCAGCTTTGGGGGCCTCTGTGGAGTGCCCTTTATCCACCCCACTGCCCAGCCCTTTATCTGCCTCCTACTCACCCACCCTTGCCGCCACCAACCCAGGTCTGACCCTGGCTTTCCCAGGGTGAGGGTACCCAGGGGCACCAAAGCTCCCAGATGCCGGAGGGGGGCAATGCTGAGAAGAGCTGGAGGCAAGGGCCATGGCTCGCCTGCTGGCAGGAAATCCAGAGATGCATGGGATCGCCACGAGTCCTGGAGGCACGTGGGTCCTGGTCCTTGGGGCAGCAGATGTGTGCTGGTACCCAGAGGGGCACCGTGGGGATGTCCCGGTGCTGCACGAGCTGGAGGGGCAAGGTTCCTGTCTCAAGATAGGTGGGAGGGCGTTAGCAGCTCACCTACCCATTGCCCAGGCAGGAGAGCTACCTTGTAAGGCATTGAGCAACCAGGAGCCTTGTGCTTGGGAATAACTTGCCAGGCCTCCATCAATGCAGCATGACTCTCTCCTAAGTAAGGCACTGGACTTTTTCCAGAGCCCCTGCTGCATGCAGACAGATGGATGGACCTCCTGAGCCCATCCCAAACACCCCTGTGCCCACCCTGCTGCTCTCTACCTGTTCTGGAGATATCTCCCTGCAAGTCACGGCTGTGCACACTATGCTGCCAGGCACCCACAGCACGGTTGGCATGGATGATGGCAAGGCAGCTGACAGCAGTGAGGTGGAGAGAAGAGTAGTAGGCAATGCTCAGGTGGCTTTGGGAAAGGTCATGCTGGGCAGAGAGAAGATGAGCTTGGGGAAGCGAGGGAGCTGTGCAACCCCATCCCTTTGGGATTGGCCCCAGTATCCCGAAGAGACCCTTTCTGGGGCAATGGCCAAAGCACAGGGAGTCATGGTGCCCCTGTCCCAGGGAGTCACAGGTGCAGGCTGTGTCAGCACACAGGACAGGGCTTCAACACACACTCATCCCTCTCTGAGTCAGAGCATCCTTCACAGGGAGGCATCCCTCTTTGATTTTAACACATCCTGCAATGGAGAACTCACTGCAGGCATGGGTGGGGTGTTTTGGCAGTTACCTGTCTTGCACACAGGCACCTGGCTGTCTGGCTCAGCATCTCCTGCTCAGCTCCAGCCACTGCAGCCTGGTACCCCTTCAGGAAGCCTCTCTGCCAAACTGTCTGACCTCTGTGGACACCCATCAGCTGCACCCCTTTGTCCTTCCACCTGCTGAACAAACTGCCCTGCTCCCATGGCTGGGCTTTGCACGTGAAGCACATCCCAGCCTTGCAGGAAAGCAGGGAGCCCTAGCAAAGCCCTGCAATGTTTGGCAGCGGATTTGCATTTTGCATGGCGGGCCGGTGCAAGTGAAGTGGAGGTGGTGGCAGGGTGTGGACAAAGGTATTGAAAGTATGTGTCCTGGTGCGTCTGAGCAGGTATTACCGCTGTGACCGCAACCTGGTGTGGAACGCTGGGGCACTGCACTACAGCGACGAGGTCGTGCTCATCAAGAGCCTCACCTCAATGCCCAGTGGCCAGAACGAGCTGAAGAACCGCGTCTCAGCTGTGAACTACATCGGGAAGGGCACCTACACCGACTGTGCCATAAAGCGGGGCATCGAGGAGCTGCTCATCGGGTAATACAATGGGGCCAGGGCAGGCAGAGGGGGTGATGCTGGTGGTATGGCTGTGGTGGATGCAGGCTGGCAGCTTCGGAGTTAGGACATCCCTGCTCATTGTTCAGAGCTGTCCCTAGGGTGGGAGAGGAGGTCACCTAGGCACGAAATAGGCATGGGGGTGGCAGGTTGCTAGTGCTCCGGCTTTGCTGGGACGAGGCATGCCCTGACCAGAGGCTGGGGCACTGCCTGAGGTGAGTCTCCAGAGGTCCCCAAGCCACTCCTCTCCAGCTAAATCTGTTAAATCCTTGCAACATTGAATCCTGTGTTTAAATCCTTGCAGTGGCTCCCATCACAAGGAGAATAAATACCTGATTGTGGTGACTGATGGACACCCCTTGGAAGGGTACAAGGAGCCCTGCGGAGGCCTGGACGATGCTGCCAATGAAGCCAAACATTTGGGGATCAAAGTGTTCTCCGTTGCCATCTCCCCCAACCACCTGGTAGGGACCACGCAGCAGGGATGCTCCCTGCAGCAGTCCTGAGTGGGACCACGGGACCCCCAGCATGGCGAAGGAGGCTCTGAGTGCCTCACAGAGCCCCTCCCTGGAGGGAGGATGCAGGTCCCCAGGGTGGTCTCTGGGGACAGGTCCTGCACAGGTGCCCGTAGGTCTCACTCTGCCCTCCCCCCCACCAACCCTAGGACCAGCGCCTCAACATCATCGCCACGGACCATGCCTACCGCCGCAACTTCACCGCCACCAGCCTGAAGCCAACCCGGGAGCTCGATGTGGAGGAAACCATCAACACCATCATTGACATGATTGTGAGCACTGCCCACCCCCTCCCCAGCCCACCGCCCCACCAGGCTCACCCGTCCCTCTCAAACCCCCTCTCTTTGCTTTCTTTTCTTGCAGAAAGTGAACACAGAGCAATCGGTGAGTGTCCCCTTGAGCCCTGCTCCCCCCGATCCTGTGCCTGAGCCTGTCCCCTGCAGGTCACCCACAGCCAAGTGGGGGCTTGGTGGCACAGCCCTGCCCTGCAGGCAGCCCCTGCCTGGCCCCTGCCAGCGTGAGAGCTCCCCCCAAGCTCCAGGTGCAGCCTGGCCCTGATGCTGCCCGCTGCCTCTAATGCTGTTTTCTCCTTCTCTCTGGGCAGTGCTGCTCCTTCGAGTGCCAGGTGAGCCAGGCTTTTGAGACCCCCTGTTCCCTTCCCTTCCATACCCATGGCCCCAGGCTGTGCCTCAGTGGCTGGTCTAACCCATACCTCTCTCCCACAGCCTGCCCGAGGGCCCCCTGGACCTGCTGGTGACCCGGGCAATGAGGTGAGGGACCAGCTGCGGCCATGCTGCGGGACTGGGGTGGTGGGATGGGCGCACAGGGGATGCTCAGAGACCGGTGGGGCACAGGTCCTTGGCACCCCACCACTGCCCCATGGAGAGGTGAATGAGGACCCACACCAGGCTCCCATGAGGCCGGCATCGTCTGCTCCCCACATCCATGGACCATTGCTGCTACCATCCTCCCTGCTCTCCTTTCAACAGGTCGTCGTTCTATTCCTGGGGATGATGAGCTAACTTTATTTCTGTCCTGTATTACAGGGAGAAAGAGGCAAGCCAGGTCTTCCTGGTGAGAAAGGAGAGGCTGGAGACCCAGTAAGTAAAGGACTGGCTCTGGTGACTCTACGCAGGGGTTATTTTTCGGCTACTTCTGGCCAGACCTCTCAGGCGCATCCTCATCAGCCCTTGCCCCTGCATCACCCTGTTTCCACAGGGTAGTCCGTGAGGTCACAGCCAGCTGGCCCCCTCCACAGCCACCCTGCTGAGCAGTGGCTCCTGGTGGGCAGTGGGGTGGCCCCCCTCCTCCGTTGCTACAAGGCTTCCTTGTTCCTCACCCAAAATAGCCATTCCTCCTGGAGGACACATCTCTGACTCATGTATGCCAGCCCGGGGGTGGACTCTGGGCTCCCTCCCACATCCTCTGGCATGACAAGCACAGCAGTGTTACAGGGAAACTTTTGGTAAATAATAAGCTAATAGCATGAGGAAACTATTTCCCTTTTTTTTTTACCAGGTACACTTATTTTTGGGAGGTGCATTTCTCCCACACACGTGAGCGGTCAGTTATTCATCTTGTGCATTCCCAATTTGGAAAACCCAAGCGTTTTTCCTTCCCAAGGGTTTTCTGCCCTTCCCTTTCATCCCAGATGATGTGTTCCCAAGCGCCCAGTTTTCCTCACCCCTAGGAAGGGCTGGAGATGGTGGAGGTGAAGGCAGGTCCCCTCTGTCCTCCACAATGATCTCATGCTCCCAGGCCGGGCAAACGAGGGTTGGAGTTATGGGAGAGCCTCCTGCAGGAGGGTATGGCAGCTGGGGCCCGAGCCCCACATTGAGAGCCTGGGGGGAAACTGCCCAATGGCAATGGTGGTGACAGTATCTGCCTCCATAATACCATCTTTCTGTCCTCTAGGGCAGGCCAGGGGACATGGGACCTGTTGGCTACCAAGGAATGAAGGTACGTGGGGCTGCAGGGTCACAGGCATGTTTCCTAGATGGGCCACAGGCTTTGTGCTGCAAGTGTTTTCATTCTCCCATTTTCCTCTCTCCTTTCATCTCTAGGGTGACAAAGGAAGTCGAGGAGAAAAGGTGAGCACAGCAAGGATGTTGGGGACAGATCTCTCTGTCACCCTGCTTGGTTATCTCGGGCTGCCCCTGCAGCTGCATGGTGTTGGGGTCTGGTATGTGCCCATGCATCCATCCCTCCTGCTGGCACGGCCCGTGCCAGGAGCAGGGATTCGGCGGGATCAGCCAGTTTGCAGCTGACACAGCCTTGGGGATCAGACAAGCACTATGCAGTGGGCACAGCCAGGCAGAACGGGAGAGACGGGCGGTGTGCAGGGGCACGGTGAATGCCTGCACCCTTGAACTGAGCTGGCGACAGGACCACAGTGCAGTGGGGGGATGGATCTGCTCTGCACGGGAGCCTAACATCTCTCTCCTCCCCTTTGCAGGGCTCGAGAGGAGCCAAAGGAGCCAAGGTCAGCCTCTGCTTTTGCACCATTTATTCTTTCTGGTTGATGCCTGGCGGGAGAAGGGTCTTTGGAAATCACTTCTTCATGGTCCCTATTCTCCTTTTCAGGGTGAGAAGGGCAGGCGTGGAATAGATGGCATTGATGGCATGAAGGTAAATCTCCACTCCTGGGCACTTTGCTTAGCTTGAGAACCCTGGCTTTTGCCCCTCCAAAACCATTGCGGAGTCCAGGAACGAAGCCAGTGTCCCACGTGGGGCAGTGGGGCTCCCTCCCTGCAGGGCTGTCCACCTGCCAGCCCGGGACAGGGCTGCGATGTCCCTTTCAGGGCTCTGCGATGACGGATGGGGTCTTCCCATGGGTGCTGCTCATGGAGATCCCTGCTTTGTCTGTCTGACAGGGTGAAGCTGGATACCCCGGGTTACCTGGCTGCAAAGGCTCTCCTGGCTTCGACGTACGTTCCCTGTGGGTGCCCCTTGCGTGTGAATGAACCAGCACAGCAGGTCTGCCATGATGGCGTGAGGAAACGGGGAGCCCCCCCAAGAAGGAGACCTGTGGGAGGGAGTTGCTGCGCTTGGAAATATGCCTCTAGATATGCAATGCTCACCCCGGGCATGGCATCCAAGGGGTGCCCCCAGGGCAGTCTGCCTTGTCCTTGCCTGGAAGCTGTCCCCCATTGCACAGGGCTGCCTGGGAAGCTGCATGCTGGCAGAGCGTTTGGCTGGAGGCTGTCCAGCACAGGAAACTCAGCAAAGAAGAGCTCAGTGCCAGATAGGCAAGCCCAGGATTAACCAATTTCAGCCTGCTGTGATCAGCCACCCAGAAAATATTGGAGGTTTTGGAGGGCTCTGGAAAACATTATTCTGACATTGCATTTCTCCAGTTTCCCTGCTTTTTTTCCAAGCTCCCAGGATGGCACATTCGTGGTGGCACCAGTATCACTGCGGTCCAGCCACAGTAGCCCAACAACCACCTTTTCTGCCATTTTTCTCTGAGCTGCAGAAGCATGCTCAGTTTTGCAGTGTTTCAGCAATGTGGCTGCAGCGTTGGTTGCACAGCTCCATGGTGCAAGAGTACCATGCCATCCCTGCATCGCTCCTGAGTACATGTCCCTCCTGTCCGTCCACCTGGGGAGCTGTGGGCCAGGCTGCTGGGATGCTCAGTCCGTGCCCGATTTCACACAGATAGTGATACCAACTTAGTTTTCAGTGATGCTGCCTTTATTTTCAACAGGGAGCTCAAGGCCCACCTGGACCAAAGGGAGATCCCGGTGCTTATGGACCCAAGGGAGGAAAGGTGAGCCGCTCCGCCCAGCCCCACATGGAAGGAGGGGTGCTGGAACCCCTCTCCTGCAAGAGAGAGAGGTGGCGATTGACCCATCACTGACCTCCTTGCACTGCTTGGGGGCAAGCCTGTGCTAGAGGACGCTGCCCATCACCCACAGTAAGACCTGGCTGGTGTGACTCCCAGCATGCCCAAGGTTAGTGGGTGCCCACAAACCTGGCACGAGCATCCCTGTCATATTGGGGGCTGCTGTGAAAAGGTGGCTCACACTGGACAGGTGGAGTGGAGGGGGGATCTGCTGGGGATGGGGAGCTCCCTGGGGAGACACCACAGCCCAGAAAGGGGCTTGGGGTGTACCAGGGCTCCTGACGGCCTCTGCACCGTGGGAGTCGAAATCCACCACTGGGTGCTGGATGCAGTCTTGATGGTGCCTTGTGTCCTTGTGAAGGGGGAGCCCGGGGATGATGGAAAACCTGGCCGACAGGGGATTCCTGGCAGCCCTGGAGAAAAGGTGGGTGAAACATCTGTGTGTGGGCATCCTCTGCCCTCTGTAAGAGGGAGAGGTCCCCTGCTCCAGCCTTGGCTTTGAAGCAGAGCTTGCCCAAGACTTGCAAGTGTGCAGGGCTTTGCTCTGAAACCTGCTGACTTGTCTCATTTGCACCCCTGTGGCTTGCTCACACAGGGTGCGCCTGGAAACCAAGGTGAGCCTGGACCAGCAGGAGAGACAGGTGATGAGGTGAGTCCTTGTGCTCGTGCCCATGATGCCCCCTGTGCATGGTTGCCTGCCATCCCCACTGCCTGACCACCTCCATTGTTTCTCTGCAGGGTGCTCCGGGTGTGGATGGTCCTGCTGGAGAACCGGTAAGTGAGGGTACTGCTGCTGGGCACTGCGCTGGCAGGGCATGGGCAGGGGCTGCTACCCTGTGGAGGAGGAGAGCTGGGGGTGAGCCCATTCAGAGGTGAAGGAGGGCTTTGCTCCTGCTAGGAGCAGGTCCTGATTTTGTGTTCCCACCATCTCCTTGCAGGGCAGCAATGGAGAAAGAGGCCCCCCGGGCTCGCCGGGCGACCGCGGGCCAAGAGGAGAGCCGGTAACTGCATCTATGGCATGGCTTTCAGCATCTGCTTGCAAACGGGGTCATGCTTGGCAGCCAGTGGCTGGAAATAGGTGCCCAGTGGCTAACTCCGCCAGCCTGTGGGCCAGCAGGCAAGCTCAGTGCCTCTACCTGCCAGCCTGGGGGTGACCTGCTGTTGTCCCCCAGCAATCACCCCTTTATGCTGACAGCTAATCACCAAACAGCCAAAACCCGGAGGAGACCGTGCGCAGCAAGACAAGAGCAGGCAGAGAGCGGTCAGCCCCTGCCTCATGGTTGCAAAACCAGTTGATGAAGAGCAAAGAGATAAGGTGTCCTTCTCCAGGTGCTTGGGGCCTGCATGGGGTACCAGTGGCTCCGGAAGGAGGGCACAGGTTGCCGTTAGCAGCAGGGCAGTGTGCGTGGGTGTGGACGGGAGGGGGAACACCCTTCCCTCCCCTTTCGGGTGGGAGTCACTAGGAAAGTATTTTTCCTGCCTGCTGGGGGTGAGTCACCAAGCGTGACCGTGGGAGGGACAGTCAGGAGCCCTCGGCAGGCCAGGACAAACATGTGGCAAGCGGCAGAGGTGCCACGCACGCCAGGAAGGGATGAGGGGTGCTGCTGCACAGGGTGGGGGAGTCGGGAGCCAGGGCGTCCAGCAGCAGCATCCCGGCGGGTGGCCAGCTATGTCCCAGCACTGTTGGGCGGCCGCCACCACACTGCTCTTTCCCTGTTCCTGCAGTGAGGACAGCCAGTACCCACCACCAGCTGGGGGGGGGGCAGATGTCCGCCCTGGGGAGGGGGCACTTCTGGCAGGGGGCTGCTGGCAGCTTCCACCTTCCTGTTTACTGCTCGGGGAGCAGCAGTGCTGCGGCACGTGGTGTGCGGGGCAGATGTGAGCAGGAGATGAAGGCACACCAGTGTCCTGGAGTTAAATTGTTCAGCAGACGATGGGCTGCTTCATTCCAAGTTTTAGTCTAAGCACGAGGCTGCGTAACCTCGCCAGAAACGTCTCTACCGGTGCTCAGGGCCCTTTGGAAGTTGTGTTTTATATTTACTGTTTGGCTTAGGCATCTGGAAGCTTCTAGCTTACAAACAGCAGCTTTAGGTCACCAAGCTTTCAACTGCTTTCCTTACAGTCAGGTGTGACTGTCACGGGAAGTTTCTGAATGCCTCCCTTCCCTGTGGGCTGGGGGCTGCCTGGCCCCACGTCCCAGGGCTGTAGGCAGAGCAGCACCTCATGCGAAGATACTTGTCTTGCAGTACGTGGTGCTGGCTGATCTCAGGAGTGGCTTGGCTGTAAGGTGCAAAGCTCTGTGCTTAGCTGTCCTGTAGCCCTGTAAGGGGTAACGCTCCACTTTAGAGGGGGGAAAGCTTTCTTCTGAATTGCCAGGACCTTGCAGCAAGGGATGGGGGGCCGTGCCTCCTGGCTCTCCTTTTACCTCCCTGGCTTGCTCGCTCCTGGCCGTGGGTCTAGATGGGGAAGGCACCCTGGAGCCAGCCCGGGTCTGGCAGACATGCTGCCCTGTTGGGACGAGGCTCTGCCGGACTGGTGGAAGGCTGTCCCTTTCCACATTGGTTAAGTGAAAGTGGAACTGAGCCATGTCCAGCCCTTGGGCATTTCCTTCTATTGGAGCTGTTGGAGTGCAAAAACCCAGGTTTTCCAGGCTCTCCTGGGCTGTCAGGTCTCTGCAAACAGCCCTGATCTGGCTCAGGGTGCTGAATATTAGCAAAGGAGAGGGGAGAGCATCAGCAGTGATAGGTGAGGATGTCCCTCCCCATCTGCTCGCTCATTCCCTTGGAAATCCCCTTAGCTCCGCAGGGACGGCAGGCTGGAGGAAGAGGGGGTGGAGGAAGGAGGCTGCTAACCTGGAGTCTCTGCCCATGCATGAAGACAGCATCTCCTCTGCATGCAAACTGCCCAGGGCAGGAGCTGCTCTAGAAAAGCAGCCATGGTTGCAGACTGTGTCTGGGAAAAGCCACTACGTGGTTTTGGGGCAAGGGCCAGGTCTGTGTATCTGCAGAAGCCTTGCAAGATGGATCTCTCCAGGCATTTGCTTTTCCGGCACAAAACGGGCTGAAACATGTCACCCAGAGGCAAGCACTCCCATCCTTCAGAAGGTCTTCCTCTTAAGACTATCTTCTTGGCTTCACGGTGGCCACACTAGCCCATCTTTCTCTTCCCACACCTCTAATAATTTCCTACCCAACTCCTGGATCTACCTCAAAAACCTCCCTCTTTGGATGACTGCATTTCTATCCAGCACGTGCTACCAGTGCTGCATCCCTGCTCCCCATTGCCCGCAGGGCCCTTTGCACCCTACGCCTGTCCCTCTTTGAGATTCTCATGCCCTCTGTGTGCGTTTTCAGGGAGAGCCTGGACCACCTGGTGACCAAGGGCGGGAAGGACCCCTCGGACCACCTGGCGACCAGGTAAGAGCTTGGATTAACCTTCTGGATCCCAGGTGGAAGTGGTTGGGGCAGCAGGGAGAGTGGGGCAGGGGGTTTAACTGATGCCACAGCATCCTGGGGCAAGTTCTCAGCATCTTCCAGACCAGGTAGCAAAGCTGGTGAAGAGGGGCAGGGATTTCTAGGAGAACTCAGAATATGAACAGGGCTAAAAAAATGGACACTTGGCTGCTGGGCTGGGGACAGAGCAACCTCCACACCATTTCCCAATCCCATGGAAACAGGCATCAATACGTCTGACAGATTTGGAAACCGGCAAGTGCAGGCTGCAGCAATGCACAAAATGTTCAGGCCTGGGGCCAGAAGCTGCTCACCTCGGTCTAGGGAGTCAATGAGACATCTTGTGTCAGTGAGAATAGCCTGATGGGGCCCCAGCGGTGTCCCTGACACCCTTGGCATCTGCAGAGACAGTCTGTCCCAAAGCCAGTGTTCCTCAAGTCTGCTTGCTGCAAGGTCTGGCCCTCCTGCTCGCTTGTCCTCGTGTGTCTCAAGGAACAGGTCTCAGACCCCACGGGCTTTCTGGAGACCAGAGCCGGCTACCTCCAACCTGAGGAAGGCTCCTGTCCCCTGCACAATTAAAGGCTCTTTCTTCCCAAAGAAGTACCCAGCTCCCAGTTGATAACTCTGGGTCTGGAGGTGTTGCTGGGTTAATCCTCCAGGGCGATAGCACTGGCTGCAATGGCCAACAAGGTCCTTGCACCTGAGCAAGCATGCTTTGACATCACCCTTGGACAGGGCTCTGTGGGACAACTCCCCTCCTACCCATACCATCGGAGTTTTGACAGAGCCCAAGATACAGGGAACTATTGAGATAAACATTCCCATAGACCAGCATGTGGACAAAGATGACACAGCTTTTGAACTCCTTTATGGTCGACCAAGTGTTGAAGAGCCCTGAAGGGGATCTGGAGTGCAGGACAGCCATGAAGTGGCCGCTGTTGCATTCATGTTATCCCCAGCATGGGTGACCCCCACAGCTGACCTGCACCATGCCACAGCCTGGGGAGAGGACATGCTTGTGCCAGGGTTGTGGTTGCCTGGAGCCAGGCTTCCCTTGAGCCTGTCTCGTGCTAGTGAAGAACACCAAATTCACATGGGAGGATTGTCCAGATCCTACTGTCTGTAGCTGAGCTGAGCTCCTGCTGTAACCAACGAGCGTCTGGCAGCATCCAGCTTGTTGGGCACTGCTGTGGTGAGAGGTGTCATTCTGGGAGGTGGCCCTGGTAGGAAAGCAGCTCTTTGGATGTGTGTGTGTAATGGACTGGTGCTACAGGCTGACATCAGCAGAGGAGGAAGGACTGGAGCTGCTTTCCATGTGGTAGAGGCTCATTCCAGGTTCAAGGCAGGAGAAGGACTGTGCAGAAGACGACAGAGTTAAGGTGAAGATTTGATGCAAGCCTGGGAGCCAAAGCTGTGCAAGCATGGTGGGGAGCCAGGCTGGGATAGATCCTGCCTCCAGCCAGGCTTCACTGGTGGGGAGGAGGAGGAGAAAGGAGAAAGAACGGTCTCCCTGCTGTCACTGAGCCTGTGGGACACCAGTTTTCCCTCCCCAGCACTGAACTTGAGTCAAACCCTTGTCAGAGAGGGAAGCATTACAGAAGCAGCTCCAATGCCTCCCCAGACCAGAGACTGCCCCAGTGCCTCCACCGCTCCAGGGAGATTTCAAAAGCAGTTGCAAAGTGGGGATGTTTTTTCCATAAGCTGAGGAAGAACGCTTTTGCTTGGCCAAATCAAAAATAGATGCGTAACTGGGCTTGGGCAAGAGTAGGACTTTGGCAAACACAAGTGTTTTTTAAGCCATGTTATCTGCAAGCTCTGGCTCTTGGAACACATTTCTCTTGGTAAGGGGAAAGGGCTCCCGCTAACCTGTGACTCACTTTCATCCTCTTTCTATCCGAGAGAAGCTAAAGGTCAGCACGCTCTTTCCCTGATCCTCCTGGGCAGGTTTAGTGGTCCCTCTCTCTTCCTGGCCATGATGCGCATCCCTCTTGTGGTTCTTGTTGCACCCAGAAAGGTAGTGGACAGGGAGCTGCTAAAGATTTCCCAACCCAAAATCCTGCATCTTCATAAACTCCTCCAGGGCCATGAGGGATTTGCACTATGTGCTACAGTGAGGACATGTACGGCCAGCGCGAGCCAAGTGTGCTGTGGATCCAGCTTTGGCTGATGTGGATGATCATGAGTTCCTGTCCCTCATTCCCAGCTTTCTCTCTTCTGGGCTTTTGTGCAGAAACAAGGTCACATGCCTTTGAGCAGTTTAGTGCTCTGCACTGCACTGTGTAATTGTAAGTCCTCTGCACCCACATGTACACCTTTCCCTGGAAGAAGGGTGCATGCGTTGTGCATGGATGTTTGGCATCAGCTTCTCCCAGCTGCTGTCATGCGAAGAGGAGCAGAGACGACAGCTGGAGGGGATTTCAGCTTTCTCATCTTTCAGCTGGTGAGCTGGGCTAGGCTGAGCCACCGCACTCAGGCAGCTCTCAAAAAGCTCAGAGGTGCTGCTGATGCACCAAAAATGTAGAGAAAGCTCTTGGGCATGCACCGCTGCAATGCTGAAGCCCAGGTACCATTGAGCGAGTGCTGCCTTCCGCCTGCCAGGAGACTGCAGTCACGTGGCTTGTCACAGGGAACATTTCAGAGGTTGGGAGTCTTGAAATGCCATGCCCACTGCCTGCAGCAGTGATGCTAGAGGGGCCAATTGTCAAGCCATTGCTCTCTTGCACCATGGCTTGCTCTCTGCCTTCCCTCTGCCTACCTCTGTCATCTCCATTGCCTGGGGACTGGTTGCACACCTGGCTCCACCTGAGTGCTGCCTTGCTGGTGCATTTGGACCCATGGACAAGAGCATCATTACCCAATCATTACCCACCATCATTACCAGTCTCCTGGCAAGTAAACCCCGTGAAGAGCTGTTGGCACCAAGCAGAAGGTGGAGGGGCTCCCTTGGACATCTGTTGGAGCTCTTGGAGAAAAAAAGTCTCCTCCCATCTCCTGTCTTGACTCTGGCTGTCTCTGGCCAGCCCTGCAGCTGACGGAGCGAGCGGCCACTGCCCAGATAGGATGTGGCAGAGTGACAGCTTTGGTCCATTCCAGCACACACTGCCAGGGCTCTGCAGCCTCCTGAGGACAGAAACTCCCTGAAGCCACGAAAGGGCCTCTGCCAGCCCGGCTGTGACCCAGACGTGTCTGAGCCCCAAGGTGTGGTGAGGGCCTCTGCGGAGGGAGGTCTGTGTCACCTTCAGGGTGACATGCTCCACCAAGGACCATTCTCTGCCCCGGGGGCACCTCTGTCACAGCTGATGAGATGCCACTGTGTAACCCAGCTGTGCTTTGCTGCTAGGAAGCATCATCACTGCCTCCCTGGTCCTCTTCCCCACCAGGTCCTCTGTTACTGGACCGAGGTGTGGAGGAGAGGGATGGCTTTTAGGGCCTTGGAGGCTCTGCTCGGAGACTGCTCCCTCCTGCAGCCTGGCTGCCGCTGAAGGCACAAGGTGTTCAGCCCATGCCTGCAGTGTCACACCTTCACCCAGAAAGCTTCTTGTTTTGGCTGGCGCTCAGCAGGGATCTGGCCAGGGCTGCCTCCGGCGGGGCTTTGCAGAGAAAGCAGGGTGTAAGGAAGCATGGGGAGCTGCAGCCTGTGCAGGCAGGGGAAGGCAGGGGGGCATGGGGGGAGACAGGCACAGCTCCTGAAGCATCTCCCCACCCCATAACCCCTGTCAATAGGTCCTTTCTTGTGAGGCTGGCAGAGGCAGAGGTGACTCACTGACGGGTGTGAGACACGAGGCAGATGCCCCCACCCACCACATCACGAAATGAAGGGACCAGCCCTTCAGGGCAGGAGCACTACCAAGAGAAAATCCCTGTTGTGAGAGCTCTTTGTGTTTCCCTAGGGCGAAGTTGGACCCCCAGGACCCAAGGGCTACAGGGGAGATGACGGCCCCCGCGGCAGTGAGGTCAGTGCTGCTTTATCACTGCATCTTCTGGGGGGAGGGAATGAAGGGAAGACCAGGAGATGCTGCCTGTTAGGGCTGTCCCCAAATCCCTCAGATCTTGGAAACCTGTTGTATGTACAAACTCAGGTGCTAGCTTCCTGGCAGACACATTGAGGCATTTTTCATGGGTCCTTAAGGCCATGACTGCCTTTTTCCCCACATCCCAGAGGCCATTTTGTGGAGAGGGTATAGCCACACTGTAAACCACGTGGCTTCCCATCACAGAAGCTGGGGGAACAGCTTTCCGAGGGCAGCCACCTGAATCTGCCAGCAGATTTGGTCCCCAGGGCAGGGAGCAAGCTGAATCCCAAGCCCAGCTGTGGGGTTTGCATCACTCTTGTACAAGCAAAACGCTTCCCGTGATGGTCTCATGGTGGTAGCTGGTTGTCTCAAAAGGCATCGTCTTCCCAGCTCAAAGGATGGTGTGTAATGCTTCACTGCTTCTTCTGTTCCTTCCAGGGCCCAAAGGGATTGCCTGGAGCACCTGGGCTGCCTGGAGACCCTGGCCTGATGGGAGAAAGGGTGAGTGGTATTTGTTTGGGGGGATTGCATGACATGTGGAAAGGATGTACAACAGCCTGGTTCCATACAGCGTGATCCAACTCAGGGAGAAAAGAAATTACTTTCATATACAGCTGAGATGTTGGGAAAATTTGCAAGCAGCCTGCTTTTGAATATGCATCACATCTGCAGGCTCAAAGAGACGTATTTTGGGATGTACTTTCCAGCAACAGAGACCTGATAATGCCCGATCTGTTCCCAGCCTGTGGCCATATCCCCAGTCTCTGAGACGGACAGTGTCACTCTCCTCTCAGTGGCTGTGCAGGTCGCACACAAGCAAGATGGCCTTTTTACTTGCCTGCACTGGTGTCCAACCCACCAGTCGCATATTTTCTGCACAGACATTTTGCTGTGGAGATAAACTGGCCAAGGAGGGCAGGATCCTGCTGCCATGCTATCTAAGGTGTCTGCTTTTCATTATCTCACATATTTCTCCCTTCCTTTCCAGGGGGAGGATGGCCCTCCTGGGAACGGCACAATTGGATTCACAGGCGCTCCGGTAAGATTTTTGTGCTGCTTTGAAACTGTAAGACCATTATTTCTGCTTGTCCAACCTAACATGCTTCCCTTCCTTCCTCCCCAGGGGCAGCCAGGAGACAGAGGTGACCCCGGCATTAATGTAAGTGTGCTGCTTCCTCATACACGCCCTGGCCAGTGGTTTGGCTCCTAGAGCCTCTCCATCAGCTGCATGGTGAAATGGGCTCCCTGAAGCAGCCTGCTCCTCCAAAGCCCTCTTTTCCTTCTGCCCACCTCTCCCTGCAGTGGATGCTTCTGGTGAAAGTGTCCTGCCCTGGTGCACTGGTAGTAACACCCAAGGGCAGCAACCTGGACTGAGTGCTCTCCAATGCAGCCCTGGAGCCAGAGTCTGGGGTTGCGAGTGTCACCCAGACAATGCTATAGCTGGATGGTGCTATAACAGTGAAAGCCACCTAAGAAGCTCTCTTCCTCAATAGCACTGCAATTTGGTGCCAGGGAGCCTATATGTTGCTCTTCACCCCCCTCCCAAGCCGGCTCTCACAAGGTCACTGCATGCCAGCACCAACTTCACCATGCTAACAACAGCTGTCCATGCAGGAGTCTCTTCTGTACTATTTTTCAGGGAACGAAAGGCTATGTCGGTCCTAAAGGTGATGAAGGAGAAGCTGGAGACCCTGGCAATGACGTGAGTAACCTGTATAAAGCTGAATCATCTTTCTCTGTGAACACAGTGCAGGAGCTTCAGGCTGGGTCTCTAACACTACCTTGCCTGTGGGTCAGAGCCCATCAGATTTTGCAAGTCTGCAAGCGCCCTTTGCCACTGAGCAGTGTCTGATGGCAAGGGGAGCTCTCTCCAGGTGTTCATTTTGTGTCCCACAGCTTATGGCTGGCAAACCTCCAGATCTGTTAGGTTGAGGTGGGTATCATCTCTGCAAGGTTTTGTATGGTTACAGATAGCACCAAACGGCGGCACCTGTGCCACACCACTGTCCTGTGGAGGGAGATTTTCCCAGTGTCCATCCCAAGCCTCCCAAGTCCTAACTCGTTTGGTTGGGCACAGCAATCTCGGACAACATTTTGGTGGTTAAGCAGGGATCAGCAAACATCTGGAGGGAAAGGTGCTGCACCCTGACACAGACAGATTTGTGGATTTTGTTTTTGTTTTCATTCCAGAACCCAACCCCTGGCCCCAATGGCATCAAAGGAGCAAAGGGCCACAGGGGACCTGAAGGCCGCCCAGTAAGTAAGGACACTGGCAGAGTTTGCACTGATGAGCCCAGCATGCTGGGTTGATGGAGCTCCCAAAAGCAGGGCTCACCACAGATTGCTGTGCTTGGCCCTGCTCACAGTAGGGGCAAAGCAGTTCGAAAACCTGCTGCTGCAGCCTGGTACACAGGTCTCTGAAATCATGTTCATCCCAAACCAGGGCAGAAAATAGAGGCACTTGTGCTTTTTCATGAGCGAAGAATTCTCATATGATCAGGTTCAGTAAGGGCAAGCAGGCTTTTGGAGTGGCCATCCTGAACCTGAAAGCATTTCAGTTCCTGTTGAGTCGCCACTTGCTTGCATTGCCTCACATTGGCCTGGAGGCTACAGGGGAGGCATCTTCCAAGCAAATGACATCCATCCATCCATCCATCCCCTGGGTGCTGTGGGGGCAATGCCAAGCCATGTCACACATGGTGTGTGTGCTTGTTGCCTGCAGCAAGAGCTTGCCTTCCCACCTCGGTGGGCATGGCACGCATGGAAGTGGGTCTCCTTCCCGCCACCCCCATGCAGCCCCAAGGCATCGTGCAAGCAAGCAGATGTACCTGCTCAAAGCCCAGTGCAGGGGCCAGCAACTGGGAAGCCAAGAGACTTTTCCAGACTCTGCATTGCTTAGCAAGGTAGCGGCAGAGTATGCTGCAGGTAGGACTGGTTGCTCTTGTAACTGCTCTCTGCACACTTCTGTTTGACAGGGACCACCAGGACCTGTGGGGCCTCCAGGACCAGACGTGAGTGAGACAGGATCGGGGTGCTGCTTGCTTGCTTGGTCTGTGCTTCCCCTGCCCGCATGATGGCTCCTGGGAGGGGGTCACTGCTGGGGGAGACTCGTGCTCCCGGGCTGGGTGGTGGCTGCCTTCCATTACTGTGCCAGCAAGTCTCACTGGCCAGATTTCCTTCATGTCAGTCCATCACCAGCCAGTCCCCACTGTAGTGCGCCCCACTTGCACATCGCTCATTTCCAGGTCAGGACCTGCTCTGAGGGCGCAAAGCAGCAGCAGAGGCGGTGGGCAGCACCTGGGAGCCAGGAAGCTGCCTTCACTGTTATTCAAACGTTTCTTTACCTCTGTTTTCAGGAATGTGAAATCTTGGACATCATCATGAAGATGTGCTGTGAGTATCTCTGTACCGTTCCTCCCATCCTGCTTGGCTCCTTGCTGAGTGGGAGGTAGCTGCTTTTTCTCTGGCCCCCAGCAAGCAGGGCCATCCCCAGGCAGCATACAGAGGGATGCCATGGGCATCGCTCCACTTCCACAAGTCACAATGAAGTCAACGAGCTGGGGGAGAGGTGGGAGGTCCTCCCTGCAGCTGGGACAGCAATCCAGAAGAGAGAAATCTTTTGCACATTACTGTCCCTTCTCTTGACCCAGGGACTTCCAGATCAATCTCTAGAGTAGGTTGTGCAACTGTGTTTCACTTGTGCATGCTGCAGACTGGTTTGCTGTGTTTGTGGCTCTGTACATAAACAATTACCCTTCAGGGCAAATAGGAGCAAAGTTGTGTAAAATCTTTGTGTGGACCATTTTACAATGTTTTTTTCTTAAATAGCAGGGCCTGACTTTCTCCCTTTGGAAAGGGAGGTCTGTTCTGGGGTGTCCTGCCATGGGGAGCAGCAGTGCGCACGTGCTGCAAAGGGTTTCTGGCCCATGGCCAGTAATGAAGTGCTGGAAGGACACAGGGTACTTATGGAACTGAGTTTGAGCTCCATACTCTGGTGATTTACTTAATCCCTCCAGGATTAGCTTTTATTTTTATTTAAATAAGAATGCATCAGCGTGTGCAGAAACAGAGCTCTGCTGCATGCAGTGCTCCAGGTCCGGGCATCACAATCTGAAACAGGCGAGAGATCTGGATATTTCAAAGGGGAGGGAAACCTCCATGAGCTTGAATTGTCCAGACCAGGTGTCTTTGGGTTTGCAGTCTGCATTAGTGTGTGAAAAACTCGTGTCAAGTGTTTTAACGTTCTCTCTTTCTCTCCCTTCTCCTCTAGCTTGCTGTGGTGAGTGTTACTTGGCAAAGTTGCTCTGCAAACATTCGCTAGCCCTTCTCGTTACTTGCACCCCTCCCTTTCCCTGCTCCTTGCCTTCTGCTATGGACATGTGGTGAGAGCCCAGGAGGGAGGGCTGAGCATGAGCAAAGCAGGGGAGGGCAGCGAGCTCTCCCCGAGGGTGCTGCACGGATTCAGAGGCTGCTGTGGCTGGGTCCTACAACTGGAAAACTGTTGTCAAGGTGCTCTGTGCCAGCAAACTGCAGGCGGATTTTCTCCACCCTTTTTGCAGTTGAAAGGAACGTCAGTTCAGGCCACACTGTGGATCCAGCTCTGTCCTCCTCCTTCCAAATCCTGTGCTGGTCTGCAGAGAAATGTGCTGGATTTTTTTCTCTGATGCTATCCCGATGGGTTGGGTTTGCAGTCCAAAATCTTGAAGGAAGAGCCAAGGGCACATGATGTCCTTCAGCCATGGGAAAGAGGGGAGCAAGCTGAGCGAGCCTCCTCCAGCCCACCAGTTTCACCTCTGTCCTCCTGGGCATGGTGAATGGAAGTGAGAAGGCTTATGAGGAAACGGGGTTTGGAATAATTACTGAGTGTTTTAAGGGTACTCACAGCTTGGAAATGCTGTGTGTCTTATAAGGGGCACTGGGCAAAATACAGATGGAAAAATTAGTAAACTGACTCTGAAGTCTCCTATGCAGCTATTTTGCTGCTTTATTTTACACTGTGCTTTGCGGGTAGATAGGGCACAGGCACCCACCTGGTCAGGACTAACAGCAGACATCAGCTGCTTGCTTTGGTATGCCTCCCTGCAAAACGTGCTGCTCTGAGCAAGCTGCTCAGATGGAAAACACAACCCCCTCCGCTCCTGTGCCTTGCTGCAGAGTGCACCTGCGGTCCCGTCGACCTCCTCTTCGTGTTGGACAGCTCAGAGAGCATCGGCCTGCAGAACTTCCAGATTGCCAAGGACTTCATCATCAAAGTCATCGACCGCCTGAGCAAGGATGAGCGTGTGAAGGTGAGATTTCCACTGAGTGCCAGGATACAATTGTGTACACTCACTTATTTTTCACTGCAAGCAGAAAAACAGGGAGATACCTCCACTCCAAAGAGCCTCCACAAGGCTCAGCTTCAAGTGTGTAACTGGAGTGGGTCTTGATTCCTCGCAGATACATAAAATGATGGCGATGAGACAGCAGTTTCTTCTCCCAAAGTATAGACGTTTCACTCTTTCTGGGCAAAGGGACTCTGCCTGCTGTGGCTGTGAACTCTTCCTCCATGTCCCAGAGCAGATAGTTCATAAAGCGTTTCACCTGATCAATCAGTCTTTCTGTCTCTTCCTTGTCCTGATGAGCATTTCAGGTGGCTGGAGTAGATAACACGAGGTGTGTTGCAACTTTCCCTAGCTCCCTGATGGCCAGCCCCCCAGGCACCCTTGTCTGCCCCCAAGCCTGGGTTTAGGTTACCAGTTAAGCACACTACTAAAAAGGACCTTTGCAGCCCAAAACAGCAATATTGTCCCAGTAGTGAGTCTTTCAGTCTGAAGAAGGACACAAATGCTTACTCTCCTAACTCTTCCCTGGTAACCCACTGTGCGTGAGAAATTTCGTTTACCTCTGTGATTTGGAAGGGATGTTTGGGATCCAGTCTTTCCTTAAGGTATAACCAGACACATCTGTAGCACACAGGCTGTAAAGCCACTACAACCTGCCGTTGGACACTCGTGTGGGCATGCATGGGTCTCTTTGGCTGGCAAAGAGCCAGTAAAAAGCAAAAAGGCTAGAGCTGGGCAGCAAAACCACTATGTTGGAAGAAAACCAGAAGTTTTGAAAAAAGATCTATTCCTAGCCACCCACCATGGCCAATGGCTTGTGTTGAGACCACTGAGCCAGGAAACCTGCGTTTGGGTCTTGTTTCACTGAGTGGCTCACCAAATTGGTCCCCATGTGCATCCACTCCTGTTGGGGCTCCTTCTGCCTGGAATAAGGCAGAGGAGAGATGGCAGAGCCTGCCATGAAAGTGTTCAGTACAAACCACCAGCAGGATTTCTGAGCTCTCCAGGGCCCCCTGAGGTACCTGATTCTAACTGGCTTCTGTTTTTTCTGACAGTTTGAAGCTGGGGAGTCCCGTGTGGGCGTTGTGCAGTACAGCCACGACAACACGCAGGAGCTGGTGGCCATGGGGGATGCCAACATAGACAACATCGGAGCACTCAAACAGTGAGTCTGGGGGGGCTCAGCGCATCATGCAGAGACCTGACCCAGGGACACCTACTCATCTCCCATCCTCCATCTCCAGGCCAGCAGCTGCTGCAAATGCAAGGAAGCTAAATGTTCTTTAGTGGAAAGTAGCGGCTGGTGACATTGTAGGTGGTGCTGAGGCCAAGGAGCTTGCCAGTTTTCCACCCAAAGCCCCGTGCAGGGATGTTGCCCTGCCTTGCAAGCATGTCAGAGAGATGTGTTGCCAGGGGCTCCTTCAGTATCTATGGGGCAGGGCTTGCAGGCTCACTGGTGTCTGTGCTTGCAGGGCAGTCAAGAACCTGAAATGGATAGCTGGGGGCACCTACACTGGAGAAGCCCTGCAGTTCACCAAGGAAAACCTGCTGCAGAGATTCACCTCTGACAAGCGTGTTGCCATCGTCATCACGGATGGACGCTCCGATACACTGCGGGACCCTACCCCACTCAACTCTCTGTGCGATATCACCCCGGTAAGGGCACAGGGGAAGCACCCTGCCACACAGCAGCTGTGCGTCAGAGTAGTGCAGGCTCTGTGAGGATCTCCATGTCTTTGCTTACCCAAAGCTGGGGCAGGGGGGACACGTGTCACTAGAAGCACTCTCACAAAGTGACAGGCGTTCAAGTTTATGAATGCATTAGATGATGAATGCATCAGGTGATGAATGCATCAGGTGATGGACTCTAACTTCCCTGCAGGTGGTTTCCCTTGGGATAGGCGACATTTTCCGGAACCCTCCAAATCCAGATCACCTGAATGACATCGCTTGTTTAAGCAGACCGACCAGGCCAGGACTGTCCATTCAAAGGGACAACTATGCTGAACTTCTGGATGACACCTTCTTGCAGAACATTACGTCATATGTCTGCCAAGGTGGGTGAAAGGTTGTGGCTGGAGGCAATAAGGAAAGTAGTGAGGATTACCTCAGCCAAAGGGTAAGGGATGCAGGCTGCCCTCCCTTGCCTTGCCCCAGTCATGCTCTTGAGCAGCTGTTGAGGGAAGAGAACGGTTTTCAAGGTTTAGTTAAATAAGGGACAAGGACATCTTGTGTCTCAGAACACTTTGCAGCCAGGACCAGGTCCTCTCCTGCTGCAGGACATCTCTTTCCACAGCATTTTTCAAGTGCACACCTCTGCGCTTTCTGGTGCATGTTTATAGCCTTTGCACAGCACTCTGCACAATGTGGCTGTAACCAAGGTGACTGTTTGTCCCTTCTGTGGCTCTGTGGGAAGCTGTAGGAGAAGTGGTTTTCCTGGGTGAGCTGGTGACGTTACCCTTTCTAATTTTCTTAACAGAGAAGAAATGTCCGGACTACACCTGCCCAAGTGAGTATTGACTCCTTGTGCCACACGAAGGGGTTGTGGGTGCTGTGGTGGGGGAAGTGGGAGTTTGCATTTGTGGGAATGCATAGCTTGGAGACCTCTCGCAACAGGGAGGCTCCTGGGCTGGAGAAGTGAACAAGCCTTGTTAGACACTTGCAGAGTCTCTCACACACACGCCAGCCCAAAGCACCCGGGGAAAAAGCCTAAACAGTTGCTTTTCTGGCACCTCAAACCTAGAGAGGAAGCTGTGCCAGATCTTAGCCCTCACAGGCTTTAGCTGAGGCATGCAAGGAGATCAATTGCTATGTGGTGGTGGGAGCATGAGGAAAAATCAGCACTGTGGCAGGGATATTTGAGAAGGGTGCTTGAAAAGTGAGTACAGGGAGGAATTTAGTGGGGTACACCTCCAATTCAGAAGCATATACAATCCTCAGACTCATCATGGAAAGAAGCCAGCCTTGGGAGACAAGTGGTTCCCCAGACATGCAAGGACAGCACTGTATTTAAGCAACAAGAGTCACTAGATTATCTAAGCCAGATAAGTACCTGGGAACGCAGCCTGTCGTAAACCAAATAAAAGAAGGAATGAAAGGGTAAAAGGACAAGTGTAGGACAGCACTGGGGTAGGGGAAACAAAGCTAGCAAATATCCAAAGAGCAGGGACTTCCCAAGTCTGACAAGGCAGGAAGCCTGCGAGACAGCCAGTGACTTCGCCGGCTTTCCATGGAAGAGGCAGGAGGAGAAAAGCAGCGTAACGAACTCTGGGCCTTTCCCCTTGCAGTCACCTTTGCCGGGCTGGCGGACATCACACTACTGGTGGACAGCTCCACCAGTGTGGGGAGCAAGAACTTTGAGACCACCAAGAAGTTCGTGAAGCGGCTGGCAGAGCGGTTCCTGGAGGCTGGCAAGCCTGCTGATGACTCTGTGCGTGTCTCAGTGGTCCAGTACAGCGGCAAGAACCAGCAGAAAGTGGAAGCTCAGTTCCAGTACAACTACACGGTCATTGCCAAAGCCATTGACAACATGGAGTTCATTAATGACGCCACGGACATCAATGCAGCTCTGCGGTACGTCACGGGGCTGTACCAGCGGTCCTCCCGTGCTGGGGCGAAGAAGAGGGTGCTGGTGTTTTCTGATGGCAACTCTCAAGGGATCACCGCAAGGGCCATTGAGAGGGCTGTGCAGGAAGCTCAGCAGGCTGGCATCGAGATCTACGTGCTGGCAGTGGGCAGCCAAGCCAACGAGCCCAACATCCGTGTCCTGGTCACGGGGAAGAGCGCAGATTATGATGTGGTCTATGGGGAGCGCCACCTCTTCCGTGTGCCTGACTATACCTCTCTGCTGCGTGGTGTCTTCTACCAAACTGTCTCCAGGAAGATAGCTGTTGACTGAGCTTCTGGCTGGGTTGCTGCCAAGGCCATGCCTGCTTCTGTCTTACCTAAAAATGAAAACCAACAAAAGAAAACAAAAAAATTAACAGTATTCTTGACCAACCTGAGGAATTTGCGTCTATGCAGATAACCATAGTGCCACAGCCTGGCTGTGCATACTCCCCTTCCTTCTCCCCTGCTTCATCATCTGCATCTCTACTCTGTTAGCCTCTAACTTCCCTCCCTGCCCGTGACTGCCTCTCCCTCCCCACAGCAGGCAAACACAAGCACACCTAACATTAAGGCACCAGAACACCAATAGCAACCTCATCCCACTGTTTTTTGCCAAGAAAGAATCAGGATGAGGAATTTTGTACCACTAAGGACTAGTTTGGTCTCATAAGGCTGATTATGCTCTTTTCAGATACAGATTTTTTTGTTCATTTGCTTCTTTCTTTCATACATCACCTGAGCACTTGCCCAGCTCACAATGGTCCTAACCCAATGCTGTGCTTCAAGTGAAATGTTCAACACTTCAGTAAGCTTTGAGAGGGGATCATTGTCATGGCTGGCAGGTTTGGCTCATGTCTCCCATGCTTGGTGGGGGAGGGCTGGACTGCATTACCCAAGCTGGGTAGAAGCATCTCTGACCTCCAGTGCCATGGGATGGGGCACTGACTTCCCAGGGCTGGGGTGGAGGTGGGTGTTGGAGCATCCCACGGCGCTGACGCTCCCATTCAGAGCAGAGAAGCTGGGCATCGACCAACTGAAAGATGGACAGTAGCCATTGGGGAGGGGGGAAACCCTAGAAGAAGCTACATAACTGCACTCCTTCACTAACTGATCTCATGGTCCTACAGTGAAACCAGGAACCTCATGAATAACCTGATGACTTGTGTTATGGTCCAAGCTCCATTCTGGAAAATCTCTCTGAGCCCAGTTAGTGGGATTTTTTTTTTTTTAACGTTTTTTCAAAAGTGCCAAGGTGTCTAATTCCCAGTGAGCTCTCTGCAAGTACTGTTTCTGCAGGGCCATCTAGGAGTTAGGCACTTGGGCCCAAGGGAAACTCACTAACTGTACTATATGTTGAATTAGGGCCTCATCTACAGCCCAGCAAAGTCAAAGGAAAGGCTGCCATTATCTGCCAGGGTCTTTGACTCACACCCTACAGATATACTGACAAAGGTGCTATCACTACGTGGGTGATGCAGGCCCTTGGTGTTTACACAGTTGTTTCCAGGACCACGCTGAAGGTGTGGTTTGGCTGGGTGAGATTTTATTTCAGTGCTTCCATTGGTGCTCTTGCTATGAATTCATGCGCTTCTGAGAAAGCAACAGTGATTGCCAGGTATCGGCATCCCAAACTCTTTACTTTGTATCCAAAAACCCATTGTATGAGTTAGTTTTATTTTATGCCTGTGTTTTACTAAAATTGTCCACTTTGGAAATTTGTCAAATAAATTGTTTTCCACAATCTTGTTGGAAGCTTGTCTGACTTGAATTTCAAGGGCTCCGACTGTTCAAAAAGTCACTTGGTAAAATAGAGGCTGCTGGGATCTGGGAGGACTCCAGCAGAACTTCCCACATAAAACTGTAAGGGATAGAGGAAAAGAGAGCTATTGCTTTTGCATCACAAATCTGGCTATTATTGAATGCCATGGATTTGAGAAATACTGTGAATTCTCTTCATGTATTAAATAGTGCATAAAAATTTTATGAGAAGAGCACCGAGCTCTCAAAGGATGGGAAATGCTTACACAGGGGAAAAAAAAAAAAACAAACCCAACCAAAACAACTATACAGGTAGGTACTGTTGTTTCCAGAAGACCAGGTGCAGAGGGATGGTTATCATCAGGTGAAGAGGTAAGCTGCATTTGCTTTCTGCTCATGTTCAGCATCTCTCCTTAGTACCTCATTTCCCGGGCACATGAGGATGCTGCTCTGGAGACAGGGCTAGTGGTGGAGGTATCAAACATCTCATGCAGCTTTGCCAGACTCAGTGCTCCCCAAACATTTTTCTTTACATCCTAAGACAGCTCTAAAGGGTGCCTGTCTTTGGGGAAGCTGCCAGGCCATACCTGTATGTCCCAGGGGCTTGTAGCAACCTTTCACTGTGGATGCATGCACAGTCACTTGCTCCCCAGACAGTGCACCACATCCGTCTACTGTTTCTGTAATGGAGAGGCACTGCCTTGCTTCCCCCTTGTCTCATGTCCTCCTCTTAGTCATGCTTTCTCCTGGCCAAGCATCTCAGCTGAGATGCTTATTGGGCTCCCTGGCTGTCCCGCAGCACCGGGGACACCTCGCTCACAGCTGGAAAGTCTGAGGAGCACCTCCGGGGAGGCTCTGTGGGTGGCTGCAGTTTGTATCAGATATCCCGCTCTCCTCTTCATGGAAAGTTAGGAAAAAATGCCCTAACAAAGGCAGTTATTGTTACAGCTAAAGAAACATTTCTTAATGGCCCGCTGCAATCCTCAGCATGAATCGTTCATGAAGGAAGGCAACCTGATACAGACGAGCCCCTGGGTTACACACCTACTGCTAGGGCTGCCTGGCCAGCAGGATGCACTGCTGCCAGCAAAGGGGGCTGGGAAAGGGGGGTGCACAGCTCCTGCACCCTCCCAGGGGTATGCCACCCTCACATCCCAGCAGGGCTGTGTTAAATGCAGGGATGCAAAAGACACCTGGAGAAGGCGCTCTCTGACTTTGGGCTGGTTTACAGCTTTTTTTCTAAAAAAGCAGGTAGCAGGAGGGATTTGCTACTGCTTCTGTGTGCTTCCCCCACATCCCCAACCATGCCCTTGCTTTTTCCCTTTACTAAAAGGGGAAGAAAATCCCAAACCAGCAAAAATTGTTGGTTTCCAAGCCTCAGTTCTGGAGTGTTTGTCGGTTTTATCCATTAGAAAAATCTAAACATTCCCTTTAAATTCCAGTTTGCCCAGAAGAAACACAGTTTTAACAGAGCCTGGTGAAGAGCTGTCTTCCCCAGAAGACAGAGACCAGCAGGGATTTTTCAGCAGTGCCCAACACCTGTGTGTTGCCTTGTGTCTCCCTATGCTTGTGCACTGTCCAGGCAGGATCGTGGGAGCCCTTGTCAGGTGTTCAGGCCAAAGTCAGCCCCGATATGCTGGACCCATTTTTGTCTTCCATTTCTGGTTATATTTACTCCCCTCTTTTCAGTCTCGATTTTTATGCTTCCATTACACGGAAGGTCAAAAATGCCTCTGCCTGCAGGCCTGCTTTGTTGAACTTCAGATGTTTTCCAGATGTTCAGTGAGGGGGTTTATGTAACAACGACAGAATTTGGGCCACATTTCCTCTGACTAAATTCTCCTCATTTGAGGCAATGCTGATTCACAGACCATGGGAAGGTGATGGCTGGGGAAGGAGGGGGTCGCTGAGGCCACTTTACCAATGTGGTAGGACTCCTAGAACACATATCCTACAGGTGATGCAAAAAAACAATGCAACAGGCTGGGACAGTACTGTGGGACTGCAATCCTAAAGGACAGAACAAAAAGTGATGTAAGAGAGGTAAACTGGTAAGTAAGAGATAAATATCCTGCCCAGTTAGCTCTTGTAAATAAGACCATAAGACTGCTTGCACTTGGGAAGCCCCAAGAGGCTCAGCTACACCCACCCACTAGCACTGCTCATCTGTCCAGACCAGCTTTGTGGCTGCAGCTCTGGAGGAGGCCTGCAGATTAGTTGGTTGCCCTAGTCATTGTTTCTCCATGGACATCAAGTATGGCACGATCCCCAGCACCATTTAGTGTACCCGTACAGCCCTGAGGTCTGAGTCATTTCCCTGCACTGTGGTCAGTGTTTGCTCCCACCACCGACTGGAAGGCATGTTAGCATCGTGAATGCTACCTCAGCGCCCCTGGGCAGCCCTGTTCCCCAGAGGCACTGCCCTGGACAGCACGGGACTGCTGGAGGTCACAGGGCTGTCAGGCCAACTCTTCCCCCAGCTTGCAGCCCTGTAGCCCAGCCAAATTCCTGTTGACAATGCTAGCGCTAGACCTCAAGCTGTATAACAATAAATAGCTGCTCTAGGATGATTTTGAATTGTGTTTTCAAAATTATTTAAGAGCCTTTCGTGTGCCTACAATTTTCCCAAGGAGCAGAGGCCCATTGTCTAGCCTCTCCTAGCTGTAACAGCAGAATAACTGAATGTTCAAATGCCTCTTGCTATCCTGGGGTTTGGGGTTTGTTTTAATTCTATTATTCCCAAATGTGTTTTAGTTTAAGCTTTGCATTATTTTGTCTAATTGCATGGATCTCCCCCTTAAAAGAAATCATATTGTATAAGGAGAAAGAATCATGGTATGCATAAGCTTGTGGGCAAACAGCAGAGGAAAGACCGTAACCCATTAAGAAATACCGGGTTGACGCAGAGAAGTAATTCTGAGCAAACTCAAGACCATGGAGGAAGACCATCCCCTCCCCCCAACATACACTGTCATCATCATACTTCTCCAGGTAAAGGATTTGAGAAGCTGATGGCCTCCCATAATGTTGCATATGACGGGGGAGCATCACCAAAACATGGTGCAGCTCTGGGAGACATGTATATAACAATTTTAGTTTTTGCTAATTCCTATCAATAATTAAGTCATTTAGATTATAGGCACCTATGTAATAACCGGACTAAATAAGTTCTTGTATTCTGGTTAGGCTAAGACATTAATTAGAAAAACAATGAATTTTTAGATCTACACTTAACAGTGTCTTCTTTGGTTGCCCGTCGCTAAGCTCACATGCAATAAGCATGCCTCTGCCAGGGTCTTTCCCCTCAAAATTTCTCCTCGCTGTCTGTCAGGAGATCGGGCTGGGTCCACAGTGTCTGCTTTCCATGCTTTTCTGCAGAAAGTATATGTTGCATCAGCCCAATTCCTGCGTTGCCCCCGGCAGGCTGTAGCAAAGCTCCTGGGACCTGTGGCAGCAGAGAGCTCTGGAGGACATACGCAGGAGGGAAGCTGCAGCCAGGTGGTCCAGCAGTTGCCTCACCAAGAAGTTGAGAGGACTGTTGATATACTTCTGAACTGAACAATCGATGCTGTTTAATTTCAATTTTTTTTGTTTTTCTTGTTTCATTTAAATAATTTCTCACACGTGATCATCCCTGTCAGACATGGAAACTACAGAGGTGCTGACAGGAGCACCCTGAGACAATGACACAGCCTTTCCAGCGAGGACTGGGAATGTGTGGAGTGACTTATCCCCATGAAATATCATTGCAGCCCTTCCACCTGCCCACCGCTGCAGCAGAGCAGCGTTCCCAGTCCCATCCATTGCTGCAGACACCCGCAGGAAATGCTTCTCAGCTTTGTCATCCCTGTGAAAATGCTAGAGTTTAACATCCAAGCCGCTGGACCAAACGAGAATGCAGCTCGGGTATCTCTTCTTGATGGTAATATATTAAAAGGGAAAATAGAATGAAATAGCAGAAGCTGGAGGCAATGCAGGTGCATCCTACCCCTTACGACATGCTTCTGGAGAAAATTTTTTTTCTTTTTTCTTCACTTTTGGCTATGGGACTTTGTTCTGAGTGACTCCAAAGGTCTTGGGAGATAAACTGTTTCTTGAAATGAGATGAGTTTTCTACTGGTGAAAAATCATGCAAGAAACTTTGGGGGCCGTCTATTTTTACAGCGTCATCTGATTTGACTGCACAAAGTGTATGCTGTAGCAGTCCTGGTCTAGCCACGGACTTAAGCCTCTGTCTAAAAACTTTCTTTTTTTTTTCGCAATCTGTTGGCCAAATACAAGATGCTGCCTTATCAAACTTAGGTTTCTTTAGTCACTGAAGCACCAAGGAATAAGGCATGAAGAGGTCATTAAGCCTATTTTCTACCTTAAAGGTGTGTGTTACCCCTAGGCTGCATATTTGTTCCCCTGTCAGATGGGTGTTGCTCCAATCTTAAAGAGCTCTGAACACAGAGGCTTTACCATATCTGCAGACAGTCTGTTTTAGTGCAAATCACTGCTGCTATTTACAATGCTGCAAATAATGGAGCTGGTGCTACTTCTGGAGAACACGTCCTAGTGTCCAGCCTAAGTACCTCTTGCTGCCATTAAGCCTGTTACTTGTTGTCGTCTCCACTGTGGATACCGAGGTCATGTTCCTCCTTCCATTAGAGAGTCATTTATCAGCTGAGGTCTCTTATTTGTGTTTTTTTTTTTTCTCTCGTGACCTGAATACCCGGTTCTTGTTCACAGTGCCAAAGCCTGTGGGAGCAGTTGAAGGTAAGGCTATGGCAAAAAGTCGAGAGGCCTGTTCCCAGCCATAGCACCTATGGAGAAGGTCCTCGTAGCAGACATGTTCATCACAGCAGCAATCTGGAAAAACGTCTCCAAACCAGTAAGGAGTCTGATGGCAGTGGGGGTCCCCTTACTCCTTCGTCCTGGGTCTGTTTGGGGTTTTTTTCATACGTTATCAAACAGTCTGCATGGCCAACCTTTCTTTTCCAGTTGGCCCACAGGTTAATTACACAACAATTATTTAATTTTGAGACCTCTACCCACCATAAATGTATTGTAGGGACAGGGCAAAGCCTTTCTGAGCCCCCGTGGAGCAGATTAATAACCCAAACTAGACTTCTGGCAAGAGAACCTCCAGACATTTGTTTTGCACGGTTGTCCTAGAGACAAGGAAGGGATTAAGGCACAAATTGTCTGTATACAGGCAGCTTTGAAAGAACTTTTGTGGAAGGCAACCTCTGGTTTATGTGTGGATCAGTAGAACATGCTCAGAGTTAGCCATCTTCCGTAACAAGCTTATGCCAGCCAGCAGCAAATCATTTTTGAAGCTGAAATTTGAAATCTGACCTGTTATCCTGGAAAATATGGGCCTCAGAGAGCTTCCAGTCACATAGGCGAGGCCAGGAGATGCTTAACAAAAGAAATAAATAGCATCCTTCCACAGAATCAAACTGAGAAGAGACAGCCTGCCAGACCTTGTGGTACCCACATCCCTCAGATGTGCACCGCAATGTGCAGGCGAGTCTGGCTGCTGCAGCAGCACAAGGGGACGGTGGAGCCCAAAAGCCGAGGATCGAAAGCCATCAGTGGACTTTGTGCTTCCTGAATCACTTAGTTTCAAAACGGCCAGCCTGATGTTTCAGCCCCGTGTCTCCCAATGCTCCCTCTCCTGCTCGTCAGGGCAGGGTGTCCTGCTGGGGCTGTGTCCCATGAAGGAAGGAACACAGGCTGCTACGGCATGGAGCATCACTGCCAATGGCCCAAAAAGCCTCTGCAAAGAGGATGAACTCTGCATGAAATGGAACAAAATATACACATCTAGAACAGTTTTTACATCAGCATGTGAGAGCCCCCAAAGCCTCACAGTAATTTCAGGCATTTACCAGGACTTGTCTTTGCTAAGCATGCCAGTTTGTACTCTGACCCCTGAGGGAGATGTGAAATGACATACCAAAGCAGACTTATGTGTTTCATAGACAGGCTGGGACAGGCATTCGCAGCTACCTACCTGGGCATCTCTGGTGGGAGGGCAAAGCCCCCCATCTTACCAAACCTTGTCTTTCAAGCTCCCTCCCTGGAAGAGCCTGTCCTTTCTTGGGGTGATCTCAGGATCATCCCTGCTAACGCTTCATTTTTTCCTTTCGCTGAGGATGCTCCCTGTTGGCTGCCAGGCTGAAAATAACTAGAGTAGGTAGTTTTGCTGTTAATCCCTCCTTACCCTTTCCATGGGGGGCAATGGCTCTTTGATGTTCTTCCAGCTTTCCAGAAACGAGCTTTTCTTGTGATACAACTGGGGGATTAACTCCTACTGGCTTATTAAACCTCAGATATTGCTGTAAGCCAGAAAGGGATTTCTGCAATGTCACAAATGCATCTCTTGCAGTCAGACTGAATCAAATCAGGCATCACATGCCTAGCCCTGCGTTGCATGACCTTGTACAGCATTGAAGGCATATCCAGCTCAGACACTGGCTAGCCCTGGCAGCAGGAGGTCCTTGTCCATGGAGGTCAGCCAGCAGTTTCAAGATATGTCTTGCAATAGATACTGCAGGCAAGCAAGGACCCTGCAGCCCCTTTTGCCTGTGCTGCTACTGCTCTGGTCCTGGCCTGAGACAGCTGATTGGGGAGAGGCAGTGGAGGGACAAGCTGCAGACAGTGTGGGTCTGGAGCACCCCATTTTGAAAACAGGCTTTTCTACATGGCACAAACCTGGTGTCATGTGATCCTAAAGATCCTAAATATGATCCTAAGGTTGCCCCTAAAGTTTTTCTTTGTCTCTCTTTTCTTCTGCCCCAACAACCAAATCCCATAATCCTCAACTAACATTTTTCATGGCTTAAGAGAAAGCAAACAGTGCAGGAATATGTGTACAAGGTTGGCACCTAGATCCCACAGTTTTTCACTGCTCTGAAAGCATGGAGAAAAGGCATATCTGTCAGACCCTGGCTGGTGTTTCTTTCCTGGCTCAGTTCTAGAAAGCAGTTCAAACCCTCATAAACATGGATATTAGCTCAAAGTGCTTGTCTATAGATTCTGAAATCCCTGCAAATCCCTCTCTTGCCCTAAAAGAATCCAAACCCTCAGGAGCCGCAAAGCATTTGCTTCTTCGACTGAGTTGTGCTTATTTCTACATAAATGGGTAATTCAACCCGGAGTGTTTCTGAGGGCTCTGGATTTCTGATAGTACCTCTGGTGATAAAATTATCGCTGCATATAAAATTATGTCTTGGTTAATGTGAGACCTAAACACAGTTACTTACAGTATTTTCCAAGGTACTTGAGTTTTTCAAAGGCAGCTTGTGAAACCAGCGTACTGCTTTTCTAGGGCAAGCCTGTCCCGGATAAAGCTTGGGCCATGAGCAGCAGATTGCAGTTTTTTCTGGCTCTGAGAGCCTAGCGTGGAAGCGCTGGGCACGTACTTAACAAGACACAGCTGAGGGCGGCTGGATGAGTCCCTTCTGGAGCTCCGCAGCTCCTTTGAAAAGTGTGTCAAAAGAGGTCTGGCATGCAGGGAAAACGAGAACATGTGGCAGATTACTGCACTCAAAACCAGCCATCCCAACAGCAGCCTGGGATGCAACCCGAACGCCACCCCCAGAGCACAGTGGCGTCATGCTGAAAGTGTCATTTACTACCTTGCAAAGCAAGGCAGGAGCAGACTAGCCTTGCATAAATTTCCCTCTGCAAGATCCCTAGGTCTCACAGGTCCCATCCCATGCGAAGACCCATATTGGGTTTTGGAAGATCACGTGCTCCCTGGCGCAGGAGGAGGGCTGCATGCAAAGATGGCAATATTGCTCTGAGGCCACATGTGCTTCGAGCTTGTGTGATCTGGCCAAGGGTCTCGAGGTCCCCACAGTTTCCAGTTTTGGCTGATGTCTATCAAACCCAAATTGAGTGGCTCCACTCTTCATAATCACAAGGGGGTTTGGGATTTCCTGCAGATTCAGGGTTCACATTGTGGTATGTTTTATGCAGGGCCTGGGAAGGCCCTTATGCATGTGGCAAGACGTGGCCAAGAAATACTCTGCTGGTAGATGCTGCATGACTGAATGGTGAGTCAACCATGGCGTTCTTTACGCAGAATACAGGCATTGCCACATCCCAGGAGCTGTCTCATCCAGTTGACGACAGGCTGCTGTGTGGGCATTCTGACAGACTCAGTCTGGCTGCTAGACAGGTACAACTCAAGCATCAGAGGCAGAAAGCATGCTATCTGGGAAGCTTTTCTGTATCTTCTTCGGTGTAGGGAAGGGAATTCGCAAGAGAAGGTAATTTGGTGTGAGAAACTATAACACAGCAGTGTCTGGCCTGCATAGCAAAGACAGATATGACTGTGTCATCTCTGTATGGGGTCAGGGAGGCATCACACAATTCAAACTCTTCTACTTTGAAATCAGAAGATCAGTTTCTGACTGTCTTGTGCCTGGTCTACAGGTAATGCCAGGAGATACTTTAAACAAGGTGGTTAACAAAGATGTTTGTATAATATTTTTTGCTTGTGATGTCTCGTGGGTTATTAGGTAAAGACAAGAGCTAGAAAAACGTTTTGGGAGCTATTTTGTTGGTGGGGTGTTGCAAAACAAAGAAATTAAGAGTTTGACCAAGACCAAACTGTAGGAGATATGGGAACTCAGCCTCTCTCCCTTGACTCCAATGTGCAAGGGATTCTGTGAAAACCATCCTGAGTGCCCAGGGGACACAAGGCAAAGGCAGTGATGTACAAAAAAGTCAAGCTCCTGTTCAGACACACTTCTGGCATAATCTTTTCTGTCGTCTCTCAATGTGCATGGAGCATGGGAGCACCCTACTGAGATGCCTGTACTGACTGAATCCTGTACATCACTGCCAGGCCAGATGCCTTCTTTTATAAGCCTTTTTGGGGGGTATTCATTGCCTATAGCTTGAGCTATCTTCAGTGAAGACACCTTCGTCTAAGCTAATCATTTAGGACCTCTTCATAGCCGGGACAAGAAGTAAGCACATCTGGAGTAAAATTAACCTCAACCCTATCAGACAGGTCAGAAGGTGACAAACTGGTCCATACAAGTCCCATTTCTCTCCACCAGTTATAAAGGGCGTCATGGTGGCTGTTTCAGAAGTCCATGGCTACTTATGATCCCAAGATTAGACACTACCTTCAGCCCTTGTACAGTGTTATCGTGTATTTTTGTGCAATTTTTCATATGCTCAGATAGTTGAATCAAGCCTGCGACCACTGTGTCTCCAGTTTTTTTACGCTCCATTGATTTTGATAGCCAAATTAGAAGCATGTGTTCACTGCAGAGTTGTGAAATTGGAACTGAAGTACTCAGTTGACCCACAAACACTGTTTTCTTATTGCACTTAAATGAGTGATTGCTTGTTAGCCACTGGAAAGGACATATGTGCTGCATTAGTAAAAATAGATTTATTACTTTCGACATTTTTTCCAGGAAATTTGCACGAAAACAGTCCAAAAAGTCCCTTTTATGCTATTAAAACATTTGAAATATGGTCTTATATGTAAAAAAAATAATTCACTGAATAGCAGCCTGATAGTTTTTACTGATTTTTTAGGAGAAATTTAGTAAGCAAGTGATTTTAATAGGCTGTTGTAAGGAACTCACTGCTGAATTGAAAATAATTTTTCTGTTTGAATATTTTTGTTCATCTTCTTTCCCAGCCTGGATGGTTTTTACCAGAATTAGGTCTACGTCATGAAGTAGATACCAGGTTTGGTTTTAAAGTTGGCCAACATGATGTGATGAGTTCTGTAATTGAACATGAGCCAGCAATGCTCCCTTGCAGCCAAGAAGGCCAACAACGTCTTGGGCTGCATTAGGAGGAATGCTGCTGGGCAGGTCAAGGGAGGTGATCCTTCCCCTCTGCTCAGCACTGGAGTGCTGTGTCCAGTGTTGGGCTCCCCAGGACAAGAGAGAGATGGGCATACTGGAGAAGGTCCAACAAAGGGCCATCAAGTTGATGAAGGGATTGGAGCGTCTCTCATACAGGGAGAGGCTGTGAAAGTTGGGACTGTTCAGACTGGAGAAGTCTCAGGAGATCTTATCCATGTGTATAAATACCTGATGGGAAGTAATGAAGAAGTGGTGCCCAGTGGCAGGACAAGAGGTAACGGGCTGCCGTGGTTTAATCCCAGCCGGCAGCTAAGCACCACACAGCCGCTCGCTCACTCCCCGCCGCTGCAATGGGGTAGAGAATCAGAAGAGTAGAAGTGAGAAAACTCATGGGTTGAGATAAAGACAGTTTAATAAGTAAAGCAAAAGCCGCACACACAAGCAAAGCAAAACAACGAATGCATTCACTACTTCCCATCGGCAGGCAGGTGTTCAGCCATCTCCAGGAAAGCAGGGCTCCATCATGTGTAATGGTTACTTGGAAAGACAAAACGCCATAACTGCGAACACCCCCCCGCCTTCCTTCTTCTTCCCCCAGCTTTATATCCTGAGCATGATGTCATATGGTATGGAATATCCCTTTGGTCAGTTGGGGTCAGCTGTCCTGGCTGTGTCCCCTCCCAGCTTCTTGTGCGCTTCCAGCCTCCTTGCTGGCAGGACAGTATGAGAAGCTGAAAAGTTCTTGACTTAGTGTAAGCACTGCTCAGCAACAACTAAAACATCAGTGTGTTATCAACATTATTCTCATCCTAAATCCAAAACACAGTACTATACCAGCTACTAGGAAGAAAATTAACTCTATCCCAGCCGAAACCAGGATATGGGCGCAAACTGAAACACAAGAAAATCCACCTGAACACAAGGAAACACTTTTTTTACTGTGAGGGTGTTCAGACACTGGAACCTGTTGCCCACAGATGTCGTGTGCTCCCTATCTGTGGAGATACTCAAAACCCAACTAGACACTGTGCTGGGCAACCTGCTCTGGCTGACCCTTCTTGAGCCAGGGTGTTAGACTGGATGATATGCAGAGGTGCCTGCCAGCCTCAGCCATTCACCTGTGATTCTGCTGGTCCCCATTTCACCAGAAGCAAAAGAAAGTCATCTGCTCTGCCTCCCTGCAGGTTCCTGGGCTACTCAGGGTTTCAGAGGAAAGCATTCTGCAATCCCAAGGCATTACATGAGGCAGAGGAAAATTAAAGAGGGATCTTCTCCCCTCTTTACTGCATCACTTAGGCTGAGAAGGGACTCAGAAAGTGGGGAGTATGATTTATAAACTCTGACATGGTTCCTGACTTCTTATTTCAAGGTAATCCTGCTGGATTTGGGACCCCCTCTGCTGCAGAGCACCTGGAGTCAGGCTTACTAGCTCCCAGTGTCTTTGTGTTTCCAGACACCAAAGTCTAGCTGGGGACGGTGGAGGAGTGGCAGGGGGAACTGCGTGGGTTTTGTCTGTGTGAAAGAGCAGCAGCTTACAGAAAGTACAGTATCTTGTGCTGATTTTGCTGCTTAGTCATACTGCAGTAACTGTAACTTGGCAGCTGGTCTTACCCGTTCCTTTGCAAATGTTTCCATTTATGGCTGGGATTTTTATTTCCCTTTGCCTCCAATCACCACACAGATGGAAAGTCTCCAAAAGGGGAGGCCATAGGTTTACATCGGAAGAAACCAGCTGTGTGTATTCATACCTTGCATTTCAAGTATTCTTGCAAATATCTTACAGGAGCACACCACCCAGGATGCTCAAGGGGTTCCTTAGATATCATTTTGGCCAGAAGTGTGTGCCGTGCTTGTCTGGTGGCAGGAGCACAGATGTCATTGTGGTTGTCAATATTTTCCTTGCCCAGGGCTCAGATATGCTGCGAAGGAGAAAGTTGCAGTCATTTGACCTGGTTCTACCTGCTAACAGCTGGGTGCCATGCCTGCTCCTGCCAGGGGCATGGAAAAAGGGGTGGCCATGTGAGCAGGCAGTGCTGGAGACCCTTCAGGCTGTGCCTGTGCCACAGGCTGGGAAGCTACAGCTCCAGGAAGAGGAGCCATGGCTCCTGAATGCTCCTTTCTGGCCTCCAGGAAGAGAGGATCCGGTTACAGAGAGACACAGCATGTGGGACCCAGGTTTCCTCCATGCATTACAGATGTGCAGGTTTACGATGCAGTGTGCTCCAGCAAGCCTACGGAAAAAAGCATTCCTGGCTTATGAAGAGCTTTAGGGCAGATAAAGCAGAGTCATGACCTGAGCTGGAAAAGGGATGTGCCTGCTGCGAGCTTATTGTGGTGTCTGGGGCTGGAGCCTCTGGGAGAACAGCACTAGGATGCAGCAGGGATCCCGTCTTGCTCTTGCACCCTGTTGGCTTGCCGGTTCCCTGTCTCCTGCTCATACGGATAACATGGAGCAGCGGGCTGACAACAATTGAGAAAAAAAAAAAATTCCTCACCCAGGGCACTGGATTGGAAAAATAACTGATCTTTCGTTTAAGGCCAGATTTCAGCAGGGCACTGAAAACCTCATATTTTTTGCTCTTGCTCCACGTACTTTTGTGGAAATTAAGTGCATGCCTCAGTGAAATGTGGACTCACCAGCCAGATGTGGGTGCAGGTGGAGCAGGGCTCCCCTCCCGCCCCCCAGCAAGGCAGAAAGGGTGCAAAGACTGGACCACAGACCTGGCAGCTGCCTCTTCATCAGGTTACAGATAACCTCTCCATGTCTGAATTGTTTCCTTTCAAATGTTTGGCTCAGTTCAGGGTATTCTGTAGAAACATGTGATTTCTGGAGAAACCTTTTGAAAACAGAGCATTGATTTTTCCAGCCAAAAAAACCTAGTCTCTGCCAGAGCCGATTCCTCTACAATCAAAGCATTCAGCTCCTATGAACAGGGAGCCACCATGGAAAGAACAAATGTGTTGTTATTGCCCAGTCCTGCTAATGAAGTCCTGCCTACAGCTCTTGGCTTTCTGGCCTGTGTTATGACAAGGCTTCAAGAAAAGAAGATGGGAGCCATTTAAAACCATCACGTCATGGCATAGCATCCCTCACCCCATGTCTCAGGATGGAGAGAGTATGTGCATTATCCCATTCTCAAGAGCTCAAGTCCTACCCAGTCCTTTCTCCGCCCGGGCAGGGAGAAGAATGGAAGAGAAGTGTGGGGTTAGGGGAGAACCCCTAGCACTCTTCCCAGGTGGGAAGGCAATTGGGCAGACCTAAGATGGGTCCTGCTCCAAGCCCCTGCCCCGGTGGCCTGGAGCTGAGACCATCAGCACATGCAGGATCCAGAGGCACCAGCCTGGGAGCTGCACCAAGGACTGTGCTGAGTGCCAGACCCAGGAAAACAGGTGCTGGTCCGCTGTGGGGGTGCCTGGGGGTCACCCCAGCAGGCTGGGGCTGCTTGGCAGGGCTGAAGAGTCCAACAGATGGCCTTAGGGGGTGCAATGAGCTGCTAACAGGGGCACTAGTGAGGGCTCCTGGTTGGGAGTCAGCACTGAAGCTGCCCCCAGAGCTGCTGTAGGAGCAGGTGGAGAGGGGGGAGTGACCCCCCCGAGGGGGACCCCAACACTTGGGACAGGGAAATGGGGAGATGCTCCTGCAGTGGCTACGGTGGTGCTGGGACACCGGAGCTGGTGGGATGCAGCTGATGGCTCATGAGAGCCGCCTGCTGGGACCCACAGTGTCCTGTGCAGTGGAGAAAGTCTTTGGGAGGGACTAGTGAAGGGATGTGTAGAGCGGTGGATCAATCCTGTTGTTCCCGCAAAGGGGATACCCCTGTGGAGGGACAGTGCGTGGAGTCTGCAATAGGTGAATATTCAAGTGGCTGTCGTGTTCTGGGATGCCTGTTCTGCACAGGCAAGGGATGGAGGTTATTACAGTGTAGGCTCTGTATCTTGCTCCATAGGGTCAAGGGGTGGAGATTGTCATGTATATGTGTTTGAACTTGTAACCTTCTTAATTTTGGTGTTTTGTAGGGTGAGGGGGGTTGTTGACTGAGTGCATGGACACAGTGTTATCATGTCCATCCGAATTGTCTGGGAGGAAAGGTAGAGTTTGTAACACATGTATGGTAAGGCGTACAAAATGATAGACATATTACGATATCATATATATAATATATAAATATATATATTATATTTATCTATCTATTATATCTATATTATGTATAACATAGATATAATATTATATTCTGATATATTACATTATGATGCTAGAAGACTTTGCAATGAATGTATATTCAAATGACAGCTCTTAAATAAATGTTCCCCTGAAATGTGGACTTTGGGCTGCATGAAAACAGCTCCCTGTTCTGCAAACATGTTTTCCCTGAAAGCAGGACTCTTAAGTCATCATGATGCTATTGAAACTGGGGCAGCTCAGAGGTAGCAAACCCAGGCTATCATCTTTGCTGGCATTTCTGGCTCAGGTCCTCTCCGGTGTGCTCCCTAATGGCCAGCGCCACTCCCTGCTCTTGCTGCTGGCAGGCAGGGAGCCCACACGCGTTTCTGTGGTGACTGCAGCATCTACAACCAGGGCCACAGAGAGGCCAAGGTAGACCTGACACCTCCTGTGCTCCCCTGCCTCTTCCGAAAGGTTTCAAGAGCAAAACCCTGGACTGGAGGCAAGCTTGCTGTTTGCTTGCAGAGATGAAACACGGCAGAGGCTTTGCCAAAACCAACTGCTGCCTGCTGTCTCCTGTTGCCAGATGCTGCTAGCCCCCAGTCCTCCCCAGAGGAGATGTCTGTTCGCTGCCGGCCAAGCTGTGGTCTCTCGATGGGATCCATGTGTTCTTGATGAGAGGCCTAGAGAGCTTGATTGTCCCTGGTCTAGGGTTTTCTATCAAGCACTCCTACAGCCTTCAATTATCTGGATTCCCCAGAAGGGACGTGGGAGGCTGATTTCCCCGCAGGGTTTCCAGCAGCTCCTTCCTTCCCAGTTTCCCTTTTCCAGCACCCTTCACCCTTTCTCGCTGTGCTTGTGCTTATGCCTCCCTGAGGGTGGGCTATGCTAGACTGTATCTTGATCACAGATGCACCTTTTATTTTTTCATGTCTGACAGAGATCTGCTAAGCAGACAGGACGTCGATTCCACCTTCGCGAGGCAGCAAGGTGTGCAAACATGAGCGGGCTGCTTTTCAGGATGCTCCCATTTGCCTGATAAGGTAATGCGTAACATGGTGCTTACCTTACAAGGTTCAGTTGTTAAGCCTTGAAGCTTGTCCTGTGAGCAGACTGGTGAGCCTGCCACAATGGCTACCACGATTTTAGGATAGGCACAAACAATTTACTTCATGACTTCGTGGTAGGGCACATTTTTAATGCCATTATACTAGTTAATGCTGTGTGAAGAGGCACTCGGGTAGGTAATGTCAACCATTTCAGGACCCTTTAGAGTAATGCGGGGGAAATCTCAATGTAAAATGAAAATCTGGTTTCTGTGCTGAAGAAGATAATTATAAAAGAAACAAATAATGCATGATTTCTTGCTCATTTCTGCTTCTCTCTTTATATTTTTATCTTTGTGGATGGAGGCTGTCAGAGTCTGGATGGATGAAGGACAGAAGGGAGGGCAAAGAACTGTATGTAAAAGACAGTGAGTACATGCCTGCACTTTCACCTCCCCACTGTTAATTTTGTTTATCACACACTGAAGCTGGAAAATCTCAAGCCTCTCTGGACTGGAGATAAGCACTCGAGTTCCACTGGCAGTCTTAAGGAAAAGCAGTATAAACATAAGATGTTATTTATTTTGCGCATGCGATCAAAATTATTTCATTTGATGTTGGAGGTTGGGCTCACATTAATGCTCAAATGAAGAGCACACATGTTCATTTACCCTGGTAAAAGGGTATGTATGTCACATCCCTGGCAAAAATATTATAACTTCCATGTGACCCTGATCTCTTGGGCTGATTTAAGGTACCATCAAAAAAGAATCCATAGAAGGATGGAATATTGCTCTCCTTCTGTACCTCTGTATTGCTAACTTGCTCTGCATATTATTTGCTTGTTTTGTCTCAGGGGGATTCAAATTAATAATGCAGCATATTTTTTGGTTTTGGGGTTGGTTTTTTTTTTTTTTCTTTGTAGGAGGACCTTTGAAACCAACTCAGATAAGAATCTTTTTCTTAACACTGATTATGTATCTAATTATATTACATTTCTTACATACATAAAACTCCTGTTCAAATTTTTATGACTCTCAGTGCAAATACGATTTTCCTTGTCAGTAGTAGCAGGTTCACCTGACAGTAGAAGGGAATTTTATTGCAATATTGTATTTGGCCAGGAGGACACTTCATTACAGAATTATACATTTCTTGAGCGTCAATCTATAGCTACAAAATGAAACAAGGGCCTCTAACATTTTGTGTTAGAGCAAAAATTTGAGCATGTGCGTAAGGAAAGGGGAGGTGTTAAGCATCGTGCCAAAAACAGACAAGCAATGCTCTGCTGTACGTGACCCGGTGAGCTGGGCTGAAGTGCTGCACAGGGTTCCCTGGATTCACATCAAATACGTGAAAAGCAGCAGCCATCGAGCAGTGGAAAAGCTCTGCAACCCAAGGAACAGCTGCTGGGTGGCTGCCCACCGCACTCCCCGGGACAGGGATGTCCGGAGAGCAGGGCAGCTCCCCGCAACCTCTACCATGGTGGAGGAAAGCAAGTCCCAGGAGAGCTCAGCACATAAAGTCAGCCCAAGGAGGGCTCAAGACATGCTGGGCTTTTGCTTCATAACTTGGTGGCTGAGGCGGGTGCAGATTTCAGAGGTCTTTATTGTTCCAGTTCAGAGGCGCATCTGTTTGCCTGTGGCATACACCATTAGCAAGACTTGAATTAGCTGCAAAATTTTGGTTTTGCAAGTTATTTTGCAAGTTTTTATGATTGCAAATTTTTGCAAAGTTTTTGCAAATTATTGTTAGTTTAACCTGTAACAAATTTGGCCCCATATTCAGGTCACAAAAGGGGTCGCAATGGAAACCCTTGCTCCAGGACCGCACTCATCTTCCAGAGAGTTTGGGGACAATGTTGTTAATGAGTACCTAGATACAGTTCCTTACCGCTGCAGAAACTCCAGAAGATACTGCTGTTCAGTCTTATTCGTTGCTGTCATCTACCTGTGCAGTGTCTTTTGCCCGTCAATCCACTGATTCATGCGAGCATCCATCAGATCCTCTTCTAGAGGCCTAGAAGAGGCCTCCTTGCTGCCTGCATCCAAAAGGTCTTGTCATTTGGGGAGGGAGGGATTATATTTTCCTTTAACCTCTATGAGATAAAAATTAAAAGTTTACTGTGTAGTCAGGGAGAGACTCAAGAGAAGGCTTTTCAGTGGCTTTGTGCTCCTGGAAGTCAAGGCAAGCCTCTTTCAGGAGGTGTTGGAGGTACTGCTGCTGGTGTACCAGCACGGTGCTATGCTGGCAGACCTTACCTGCTGCCTTCAGTATTGACCTGGGCTCATATTTGACTGCTGCACTATTGCACCCTGTGCTAAAGCATCCCAAGTGAGGACAGACAAGCTCATTTCTCAGAGCCTCGCCACCTCCTGGGGGGTTGTGAGGATTAGGGTTTTTCAAGAAGCTAAACTTAATGCTTTCTCTTGGTGAGCGTCTTTAGTTACTAGTTGCAACCTTGAAGTGACAGATTTTCATTTAGGAATTGAATCGCAGGTCCCTAAAGGCAGTAAAAAGCCTCTGATTGGCTTCAAGGGTTTGTTTTTTTTTTTTTTGTATTTCCTTTCTAATTCCTTTTCACTGGTCCTGTGGAAATGGGAATTACACATAATCTGTCCCAAGGATTCAGCTCCATACAAGGGTTGATGTTGGAAACATTTGTTTAAGACCCGAGGGCAGGAGAACATTGTGGTTACAGAGAGACAAAGCTAGGATTAAAAGCAAGATTAACATTTCAAATAAATTCAGCTCAATTGCTGAGCCCTAATGTGTCCTTGCCAGGCCACCAGACTCCTGAGGGAAGTCACTCCAACCAAGGGCCAGCCACCTCCCAGCCCAGCAGTCCGCTCTGCTGTACCCCCACGTTCAGAGGAAAGGCTTTTTTTTTTCCTATCTGATCCCTTTCAGCCCCCTCTTTTCCCAGGATAAAGACACTAATTAATTCCTTTCCTTTCTATTTATACCCATTAGTCATTGCAAAAGTGTCCCCCAGTAGATTTATGGTTCAATATAATGAGTATGTCTTGAGGGAATATTATTCATACAGTTAGCTGAAATCTAACAGAGAAAGTCTATATTTTATTTGTAACCTTAGCCAGAGTAGTCATTTCATGGGGAGACAGTACCTCCAGGCTCCAGCAGTGAAAAAAGCAAATGTTTAGATAGAAGTTCATCGGCAGAAGAAGGAAACTGAAATCTCTTTCTTAGGTCTGTACATGGCATTAAGGACCGTGGGTGGGGCGGGATGTGACTAAGTTCAAAAATGTACATTTTTTTGAACCATCACTGGTAAAAGGCTGGGGAGGGGAATGAGGTTTCCTCTATAAACTATGTGGGTTTTTTCTCCTAATTTCATGGAAACACCACTGCACGTCTTTCCTTCTCGTTTCTCTGGCGACAAGAAAATAAAACAAATGCAGCTGGGTCATTCTGCTCTCACTCACCACGAAGCCTCAAAGACACAAACTGTGTGTTTTAACTCTTTCACTACCCTGGGCTATGAAACTAAAGATCGTTTGACATCTCCACAAAGATAGCTCAGGATTATCCAGCATGTACCGCGGACCATGGAGGCATCATCCTCCTCTCCGAGGTCCTGCCTTGCCAGGGAGCTGGAATGTAATTGCTTCACCGTGCAAAGGCTCTTCCCAATGAGTCAATGAGTTTTGGGATGCAACCGTCTTGACTGGCTGCGTGGAAAAAATGTGCTGCAAGAGATGAAAGCATCAAAAAGCGAGGATTGTGAAACCGGTAAAAGGGGAAGTATTTTGGGAGAAAGGGTTTCAGACCATCCTTTCCCCACTCTCTCTGCCCTCTGTCCACCTATTTTTTGCTTGCTGGGTTCATGTATGATCTTGTGTTGCTGCTACCTGGCACCGCTGGGAGTACCCCGGGCACCCTCACCTCACCTGGTATTGAAATGCCTGAGCTGGCTCTTCCACCCACAGCACGGTGGTGAGGAGACCCAGAAATGGTCCGCTGGAAGCCCTGGGCTTTCTCCCTGTTGGGAGGGGCAGCTCCAGAAGTGGTGAGCCATCAGGGCACTGCAGAAAAGCTGACTCTAGACACGAAGCCTGGACTGAGCAACTCAAGGTAAAATATTAACAAGTTCATAAGTATGGCCTCAATTTCAAAAGGGCAAACTTCAAAAACCAAAGAAATTGTGCAGCAAGAGCAGCTTGGCACAGGAGCCCCGAAGCATCCCTGCAATTTCTTCAAGCCAGTGTACTCAAACTGATCTTGGGAAGGGAGATCTTGAGCAGAGGGCAATAAAACTTGGAGCAAGGGTCTCTGCACTAATGAAGTCTAAATGAATGCTTCAGAAGGATTATTAGAAATGGTGGGGAAGCAGGCTCACAGCTGACTGTGGGAGCAAAGCCTTGGCGAGGAGTAACCTGCAGCTGGGACAGAGAGCTAGGAGCACGCCATTCCCTTGGGTGGTCTGTCACGATGAAACCTCTGCTGCTCAGAGCAGAACCAAAACGAGCCCTCGGCTCACCAATAAAAGCAAACTGCATCATGCTAATGCCCCGCCAGTGGCATTAAGGGTGGCTCCTGTAAGCTTCTTTGGAGTCTGTGCAGCGTGGGACCAGCTGGAAGATGGGGGACTGCCACCTCCATTTCTGGCCACTTGTTTTCCCACCGCTGTATCTAAACAATGTAGAGTCTCTGGGATGTCATCATCCTCTAAGGATCTTGAGCTCTAGTGAAAAAACACAAGGTCATAGATACGGGCCTGCATCTGCCAAGGCTTCAATAAAGCTGTAGGTTGGGAAATCCTTGGGGCTGTTTAAAATAAAATTCTAGAAACTCCAAACAGTACTTCCATATGTGTTAGCAAACAACAATTTACGAGCATGCAAATGCTGTATATAAAAATGGGATGCTAGGTAAATAAGAACTGCAGTAGCATAGGGGACTTAAAAGTTAACACCAGAATATTAAAATAGGAAAAAGTATGCAAAGCCTCAGATTGCACTTGTGTGTTCATGATGACTCTCTAAACAACCTGGAGCAGTTGGCTTTAATGGCCTAAATCCCAGGAAATGCTGCTAAAATATGGTATCAAATGAACATTTGCTTTTTTCTTTAGAAAGATCCCCTTTGTGTCTCATTTTAACACAATTCAAGAATGTCAAACACAGTGGGGGCTGTTGCTCATGCACATGACCTGGGTTAATCTAGAAAAATAAATGTTTTTTTCTTCTTCTGTTTCTTTAATAGATGCCTTCTCCTGGGCACCGGTGAGGATGAGCAAGACCTGCCAGGGACGCCAAGCCTGCACCCAGTGTCTGCACAAAGGGCGGTGAAGATCAGAGGGTGGACCAGTACAGGTGATGTTGTCGCAGGAGTCCGCTGCAGACCACCTGATGAAGAAGAGGAGGTGGATGAAGTTTTCTTTAGGCACTTGGAGGAATCCTTACAGCCACAGGCCTGGGTACTCATGACTGGATTTAACCACCTTGCTATCTGCTAGGAGAGCAGTGTGGCTGGGCACGACTACCACAAGACGTTTCTGGAATGGTTTGAAGGCAATTTTGTGATGAAGGTCGTGAATGAACTGACTAAGGGAGATGCTCTTTTGGATCTGCTACTCAAACACAGGGAAGAACTGGCTGAAAATGAGAAGGATGGAGGCAGCCTTGTCTGCAGGGACTACAAGACTGTGGCACTTAAGGTGCAGAGAAAAGTCAGCAAGGCAAACAGCAGAATTACAACCCTGAACCTCAGAAGAGCAGGGGTTTGCCTGTTGAAGGGGAGGAATACAAACACATCATACAAATCGAGTTAGGAAGCAAGAATTTCAGAAAATGGCAAGTACAAAAGGGCGTAAAATCCATCCTTCCGTTTGTTGTCAGTGAAAATGCTGAGATTATCAACTGCATATTTACAAATATTGGAAAACCAACATTCATTGTTTTCACTAAGCACTTAACAATCTTGGCCTCGTTTTTGGATCTCTTCACATATTTAGAAAACAAGACCCTTGGAGACCACTGGATAATCTCAGAATTGCACGAAGGGTGGATGCGATTGCAGACAGACACAAAGAAACTACAGTAGCTGTTTTCCAGAGAACCACAGCAGTCCCGTAAAGTTGTTTCAGATGTGTGTGTGATTTAAAACTAGGAGATTGCATTTTATTGGGGGCTACAAGTCAGATATAAAAAAAAAAAAAAAAAAAGTAAAGGAGCAGCTACACAGTTTACAAAGTAACAACTAAACATACCATAAATCACATTTAAGTCTACAAGGGGATGTAAATGAAATAGTAGCCATCCGTGCCTGACTGACTCCCTTACTTCAAGCTCTATACAGAGTCATAGAGGAGAGCAGAAAATCAAGCAGTTTTTTCCTTCTTTCTTTCTACTCTTCATCTTCCTCCATTTCCTCTCTCTCCGTTTTAAATGCAATTGAATATTAAATATCTGTTCAGTATATAGTGTGTTCTGTGAGCAGGAATAATAGTATGTGTGTCAGATACATAGGGGAAAAGCAACTAATCCATGTCCATGCACATTCTCTGCAAAAATCTTTCCATGAGATTTGCAGTTCCACTGAAAGGAGAAAAAAAGAAAGGCAATCGATTTGAGGATTAGGAAGAAGAACCAAAGAGAGGACAGAAAGAGTGGATGAGGCTTCCATGAATGGAGTGATTCCTCACCTGGACAGACCTCCATGTATATATAGGAAGCACTATGTATAAAAGAGGATTACTGCGCACGGAAAAAAATGTCTTTGTCCATCTTCATTCCCCTTACAAAGAAGAAAGAAGATGCTAGATAAAATTTTGGTAGTGTCTCAAAAAGTTCCTGCCCCACGTCCATTTTCCTCTAGAGCTTCCTATGTTCTCATCCCATCTCTCAATCACAGAGAACTAGCTCAGGCCTTTAATGCCACCAGTTATAAAAGATTGTAAAAAAGCCCAACAAATCCAGACAAAAGCATCATCTTGTTTTGAGGTTATTTTGTCTGAATTTCTATGTAAACAAGACATACTACCACTTCAGTGTGCCTGTATGTCAGACCACGCCAGCGTAAGAAATGAACTCGCCAGATGTGGCCATCTGTGACAGAGGTGTGAAGATAATATTACTACAAATGTCATTGAAATGGATGCCTAGGTAGGTGAGAAAGACCAAGTTAGCCTTTTTTATTGAGGGAAAGGATGCAATAGGTCTGTTTTGTAAATATACAAGAATCCTTATGGGGCCAAGGCATTATGTTAGGTCAAGCTGCAGGAAAAGGTTTTGATTTGACATAAGAAAGTTCAAGAAGCACACGTAGAAAGTTAAAAGTCTGTAGCTCCTTTGGTCAAGAAACTGCAGACAAAAGACAACGTTCACAAGTCTGCGAGGACTAAAGATGCTCCAGGGGAAAAGCACCCATCCCATTTAGAGCTGGAGTGCCCCTAGAAAGGGATGGCCCCACAAAACCTTTCTTTTCTCTTCCAAGAAGTTGTTGAGAAATTTCTCCTTTCTCAGGTATGCTTATTCTTCAGTGTCCCCTTGCCCCAGAATGAGTCCTGCTTCTGTCATGGGGCTTTGAGATGAACAGGGAAACAGGCACGTAAAATTCTAGCTTATGGCTGTGATTCCTATAGGTGCTGCTTGAGTATCATAGAATCATTTAGGTTGGAAAAGTCCTTTAAGATCATCTAGTCCAACCATAAACCTAACACTGCCAAGTCCACCAGAGTACTCCTGGTGAAGGTGCTGATACAGAAGATACTCCAGAAATGTACCTTTTTAAGCACTAGCAGCTACAGAGAATTGGGTTTATTATTTTCAGCTGGTAGTTCAGATGTTTTTCACAAACACAAACAGCCTGAGCTGTTTGTGAGTTCCTGTAGATCAGGACTGGTAGGTTAGCAGCTTACTCCGAGATCTCTTGAGAAAAATCCTTTGCTTGTGTCATTACTTGGGAGTCAGCAGAGTGAAATGAGAGTTAAACTGGGTTTCCCCATTGTGATTACTTTGTCTGGCAGCTGTGACCTGATTCTGATCCCTTCACACTGTTCATTTACACAAAAGTTTAGAGACAGAAAGTCATAGCTCAAGGGATAACAGGCCATGTTTCTGAAAGTCAGTGCTGTTCTCCATATTTTGTTGGGACATTTGCCCCTATTTTTCATTTAGCAGGCTAAAAATTGCCTGTGAAATTAAAAAATTAAAAAAAAAAAACCCAAACCCAACCCAACAGCAACAAAAAACAAAACCCAGAAATGAATCAATAGAAAGAGGATATCTGCAAAGACTAAGATGCAAGTTGCTCTTTTTTGAAATGTTCTTGTTTTATTTGTTCCACTCAGGACACGTTACTAGGATGGGAAGGGAAGGAGGATGGGGGGGGGGAAAGAAAGAGGAACACTATTTGGTGGTATAAATATGTGGGACAGCAATGCCAACCACGAAAAGGGGCCTCTCATCATGGAAAAATGAGACTTCTTCCAGCTTGTTTAAAACAAAAATGCCTTCAGCTCCAAAGATGACAACCTCGCCCCAGCCCAGCATCTGCCCTGGGAGGGGAGCGGGTGGGAGGAGACCGTCCCGAGGTGTCGGTAGACCCACAGTGACTCTCCGTGGATGCCTGGAGCTACTACAAATGAGGGTCTGCCTGATTTTGAAGGAGGAGGAATATAGAGGGCAGTTCCAGCCTGCGAGGGAATAGAGGGACTGGGCTGGCGACGCCTCTGCTGCTCCCGGCCGCTCCTCCCCACGCACCCCCGAGCGCCCAGAGCCCGGGAGCTCACCCTTCCAGCCGGGGATGCAGCAGCCTTCCTGATACGAGCGACTCCACAAAGTCTTTTTCCTGACATTTCGGGGGCTTTTTGGAGGGAATTTTGATGACCTCGTTTTCCAGGTAGGCAGAGTTTTCCTCTCCTTGTGTAGCAGTCGTGCGGCTGTTTACTGACGGTTCTCCAGCTAGGAATAAAAGAGCCAGCCCCTGAAATCCCAGCCTGTGCCCCTGCGGGCTGCACAGCTATTGCCGCTGCTCATTTCGGGCACGTCGTGTTTAGACAGTACCTGCTATAAGAGAATATATATTTTCCCGTTGCTTCCAGTTTTCGGCTAGTTCGGGCGTTTTTCCAAGAGTTTTTTCCAGGTGCGGGTAGTGTGAGCCGCAGACTCTCATCTGCCAGGGCCACAGGTCTAGAAAATCCCTCGGGGGGGACCTCTTGAACCAAATCCTTCCCTGCGGCGACTGAGTTGAGTTCACCAGCTACGCTGAAGTGATAGCAGCAGCAGTAGCAGCAGGGTGCTCCGCTGCTGCTGTGCAGCAGAGCGACTGATCTGCTGCACGATTCCTCTTTGATTTTCGGAAGTTCAGAAGATACGGATTAAACTAACCTGTGATTCGTGTCTCCTAGTTATGCTGAGTTTCATCAGCACAAGCTCCTCTGTTTTGGGGGGTAACAGCAAGTTCAGAAACGCCTGCGAGCTCATTGCGCTTGCCTCCTCGGGTCAGGTTTTTTTTTTTTTGGTGGCAGGGGTCTGCATGGGTGCTGTAAAACCCTGGAGGTTTCTGGCTGCCAGAGGCGAAGCTTCAGGGGGCTGCAGCATCCCCCCGGGCGGCAGGCGCGGTCCTGCGGCGGGGGCTGCTCCCCCCAGCCTTCCTGCGGCCTGGGCTTTCCCTGGCTGAAGTCCCGGGACAGTTGCAGTAGGAGAGCTGGAGAGCTGCTGGGCTCCCTGCAGCTGTCGGGAAACCTTCCCCCTGGGTGGTGTGCCAAGGGACTCGAGCTACAGGACACGTTTGGATAGTGACTGCAACAAACGCCGAAATGCCCTCCGCATGCAATGTGCAAACTGTGGGCACACAAATGTGGAAGAGGAGGTGCGTTTATAAAAGCTTTTGTCCCAAATGGGACACATTTTTTTTTTCCTGGTTTTATTTTATTTAGCAAACATTTGAGTGGAGTAAAATCCTGCCTGCACAAGTGGATGGCACCACAGGCACTGCCCGCTGGGCATGGCCGTGAAAAAAGTCAGCATTGGGTCCACATCAGAGCAGCAGTGCAGTTTCAAACTTTATTCTGCATATGACATAGCTAGCATAATTCTCATTTCTTGAGAGTAATGCAATTTTTGTGGCCTTTCATCAGCTCCTTGCAGGCAGAGTTAGCTTAGAGAGTGGAGTACCTGAATTTTTGTAAATTTGGGATCAGTTTGTGCAGCTATAATAGGCGTTGTGGTATTGAAGGAGAAATACACAGTGCACCAGGAGGAACTTCAGAAATACGAACGTGTAGGATAAGACAGACCATGGCTCTGCCTGGTCAGGCACGAGGTGACCTTTCTAGTGCATTAAAATCTGATCTATCTGATAATCAGATGTGAGAGCACAAATAAGCCGACTGTAATTTGCACATTTGAAAGAGTCATTGCAAGTCATTTGTTTGCCATAATATTACTTTGGTTCAGTTGCTCAGGGTGTGAAGAGGCACCTGCAAGCAGAGAACTCAGGTCTTCCTGCAAGACCACCATTTTTGCAGAGCTCTGTGTAGATAACTCCATATACTTTTGCAATTATGTGGGTAACAGCCAGGTCACCTGGGATCTGAGTGCAGGAGCAGCAGAGACCATGCATTTTTCTGCTGAGCACCCACGGCATTAGGTAGGAGCATAGACCTAATGCAGGGAGGATGGTGCAAAGCAGTGCCCTCAAAATCTGTTCAGAGGACCCAAAACCACTGCTCAAGATTCCCTGTTTTTTTTTTTCTTTGTGTGCATCTCATGGGGAAAGAGATGCATCACTCAACAATACAAATACTGAGAAAAGGAAATTTCAAGATAAATCCTTGTAAGGCTTTGTTTCTACAATATCATAGACCTGCCCTTGCAGAGAGAGTAAAGTCAAGGAAGAACAGGATGGGCAGACCCAACTATTCAAATTTAATGAGTCAGCTCCCAGTTTGCTCTTTCCATTCATTTTCTGGACTGTCAGTGTTCAAAAATTGTCTTCAACATCCAGAAAATGCATTAGTCTGAAATATACCCTTTTGCTGGTGAAATCTGAGATTTCGATTTGAACGTTTCGCAGCAGGAGGTGGAGCTTTAAGGAAAATATCAAATGTTATAAGATTTGTGAGAGAATCACAACAGCTGATAGTACTCTGAGGATGACAAAATAGGCACCGTCGCCCACCTCAGCCTTGGAGACCCCTTACGTGGGGAGAGAGGCCTCCCCCCTATGTGTCCATTCACTGTTAATGACCAGGTGGGATGCTGGTATAGCAGAAGGCTAGCGTAGCTCGAGGTACAGAGATCACCTCTGAAGGAGACAGAGTGCCTGTGACAGAGTGAAATAAAGGAGGGTGTGTGCAACAGGACCACAAAGAAGTGACGTGTGTCTAATGTTTTCAGCTGTCACTTTTCTGCCTCGCCTTTCTGCCCGTGTAGAGGCAAAGGCCGTGGTGCCTCATTGATCCAGTCCAAAGGCCCGAGAGCTGCGAGCAGGGGCAGTCCTGTGCCAGAGCTTGCCCTGGTTGCCCATGCAGTTTAGCTGCTCACCGCAGCTCTGCCTGGAGAGCAGCTCTTCTGCACAGCGCCTTTCCCACCCACACACACATGGCAGGAGGGAAGGAGGGAGGTGGATAAACTCAGGACGCAGTGATCTGAGTCAGACACTTGGCCAAAACCTCCACTGCTCCCAGCCTCTCCAAAAGCTGATGTCTCCAGCTTCCTCAGCCGTCACGAAAGACTGGCTCTAAAATGGTGCTGTCTGAAGGCACAAAGCTGTTGATGTCCCACAAGAGATCAGGATCTCCTGCAGCTCTGCTTTGTGGAGGGCAAACAAGACAAGGGAACCCTGTAATAAGGCTTGAGGGAGGAAGTCTTGATTTTAACTAAAATACCTCTTTAGCATTAAAGTAAGTATTTTATCCGTACGATACCTCTTCTGTTCTCTGCAGCGCAATGAAAATTGAGCCATGCTTACTTATGCAGGGACTTCATGAGGCTGCAGTCAGGTCTCTTTGCAAACAGCTGTGGAGCCTCTCTGAGTTGGAGGGGGGTGAAAAAGGACCCACGAACTACTTGGTAGGCCAAGTGCCGGGTCCTGCACTTTGGTCACAACAACCCCATGCAACGCTACAGGCTTGGGGAAGCGTGGCTGGAAAGCTGCCCGGCGGAAAAGGACCTGGGGGTGCTGGTCGACAGCCGGCTGAACGTGAGCCGGCAGTGTGCCCAGGTGGCCAAGAAGGCCAACGGCATCCTGGCTTGTATCAGGAATAGTGTGGCCAGCAGGAATAGGGAAGTGATCGTGCCCCAGTACTCGGCACTGGTGAGGCCGCACCTCGAGTACTGTGTTCAGTTTTGGGCCCCTCAGTGCAAGAAGGACACTGAGGTGCTGGAGCGTGTCCAGAGAAGGGCAACGAGGCTGGTGAAGGGTCTGGAGAACAAGTCTTCTGAGGAGCGGCTGAGGGAACTGGAGTTGTTTAGTTTGGAGAAGAGGAGGCTGAGGGGAGACCTTATCGCTCTCTACAACTACCTGAAAGGAGGTTGTAGTGAGGTGGATGTCGGTCTCTTTTCCCAAGAAACTAGCGATAGGACAAGAGGAAATGGCCTCAAGTTGCATCAGGGGAGGTTTACATTGGATATTAGGAAAAATTTCTTTACTGAAAGAGTGGTTAAACATTGGAACAGGCTGCCCAGAGAGGTGGTGGAGTCACCATCCCTGGAGGTGTTCAAAAAATGTGTAGATGTGGCACTTCGGGACATGGTTTAGGAGTCATGGTGGTGTTAGTTGACGGTTGGACTGGATGATCTTAGAGGTCTTTTCCAACCTTAACAATTCTGTGATTCTATGATTCTATGATTTGGGTGCTGAGCTGGAGGGATGTGAGAAGTCCTCAGTGTCAGAGGGCTTTGCTGAGCCATGTCTGTGAAGGACCTCAAGTTGGTGTTCCCGAAGATTTTGGATCTCTGTACATTTTGTCCCCTTCCCCCAGGAGATCTCCAAAGAGCATGAGGGTTTCTCCTTCCCCTATCTAAAATCCAGCCTGAGCATTGGCTCTCACCGGCTTATTAGCATATGCACAAGCCTTAGTAAGGAGGAAGGCTGTCACCGTTGTAAGGATATCGGCAGCACTGATAGGAACCAGCCTTTCCAGCATAAACCAGTTTGCAGAACCCTGTGATTCCTGCAGCTTGCAGTGTAAACTGGAACAGAACGTGTCCCACCAGGGAATAGCTGGTCACCATGTGGAGGGAGGTCTCCAGAGAGATGCAGGGGGAGCTAAGCTGTCTGTATTCTTCAGGTAATGCCGTTTCTTATGCAACTAAGACACTAGCTCAGCTGCATTACCAACTTGCCCTCCCCCTGCACTGCCAATGCAGCCAAATGCACTGTCAGTGTCCGTTCAAGCCTTGGACTCTTCCACGAGCTACCCAAAAAAGCTATTTAAGGAAGAAGCTCTCTTTCTGGACTGGACCCGGGCCTTCTTTTCCTAACAGAGATCACACATGCCCCTTTTTGGTTTGTGTTGTGTTGACCACCAAGCAGAAAAGTGTCTATACTACTACTTGATCTGTGTACCATCAAGGAGCCATGCTGTTTAGTGCGATTGTCCTCTAGACATAAAGGCAAGCATCGCCTCTTCCTCCATATTCTTTGCTGTTGATAAGTGTTGCTTGGGTTTTGTCTGTGCATATGCTTTCAAAGCCTGGGTTCCTCTGAACATTCCCAAGAATTTTTCAGGCTACATCTCTAACTCCTCTGCTGCTTAAGTAATCATAACCCTACACAAAATATACTCCCATGTGCAGCTGGACCTCAGAGGCCCACTGACGGGTTGAATGCTAAAGATATGCACTTCTTCAAGTGCTTGTTTATTCATCCCTTCACTCCATTGGTTGCGCAGGCTACAAAGCAGCGCTGTTAAGCAAGGGATTTTGTACCCTTTCAGTATACACGGGCATCACCACACCCACATGGTGAGATGGAGGTGGAAAGGACCTGCTGCATGCCTTCACTGGTAGTCTCGCCAAGCAGGCAAAGAGAGGAGCATGGATGCTCACGTCTGCGTGGATCGGGGGTGATAGAGTCAATGTGGGCATGGGGCGGCCAGACACACACCTGGAGAGAAACCATGAAATCAGAAGATTCTGATACACTGTCCATAGCTCCACCACCTGATCCCTCCCTTCAGACTGACAGAGAAGCTAAAGCAGTTTTAAATCATTCACCCACATTCCAACAAAGGAAATATTTTAATTGCTTAGCTTTCAAGTCAATATAAAAATCTACAGTAGTGGCCCAGCGATGTGTCACAGTGATGGAGAGGTCTTGTTTTTCACAGACAGGGTTTACGAGGAGCATTGGCTGGCTTTGTGTCTTCCCAGCAGAGCTACGAGGTTATATGTCAGGCTTAACATGTAACTTGTGTTTTCCCACAGGCATCTAAATATCCAGAGGAACTGCTGAAATGTTCCGACAAGCCTTTTTTTCCACTCTCCTTTGTGTGGCTCTAGTTCCTCTCCATGCTCAGTTTGATGGGGATCCTGGAGATGTCAGTCCTACCTCCTGTACAGGTATTAACCAGATAATTTGCATGTCTCTCTCCTTTGTAGGCAACAATTTTACCGAAAACGATGGCCATGCTCAGTTGTAGAGCCTGCTCACAAGGAACTGACAGTGGCATGTTACACTTCTCCTGCCCCTTTGCACTTCTGGGCAGTGCCCTGGGGTAGCAATCCATCTGTAGGTAACACTGTCCTGCACTGAAACTCTCATTTGTGGGTTTGCAATGGAGTGCAGAGATGTAGAGATTGAAGAGATGGGATCTGCCAGTGGTGGCTTCTCCCAGCTGATGCAGTAATAAATACCAGGGAGTCTCCAGAGCTCAGCTCTGTATCTGATGTCAGAAAATAGTCCACTTTGAATTTTACAATTTCAGCGCTTTTCAGTTGCAATGCAGAGGAGGTGATTTACATGTCCAGCCTGACTTTTACAAAAAATGGCAAGATTTTCAAGATTTATTCAGTATTGAGCAGATCTTAGGATTTTGAAGTTGTAGGCACTGGAGAGGTGTCTGACCCAAACACAGATGTTACTGCTACAGCTAAGTGGGACTTGTGCTTTTTCGAGTATCGCACTTGGGTACGATCTTTTTGAAAATGTTTGTAAATCAGAGGGCAACCAGCAGCCTGGCAGGTAGAGCATTCATTTAGTGCAGGAGAGCAAAAGTCATACTCTTGCTCTTCTTCATTAAAACCTGGCACTTAGTCCTCAGTTTCCTCATTTCCTCCAACCCAGGTGGAAGTAACTCCTGATTAGTAAGAGCTGCAACACCCTCTCAGGAAGCTGAATCTCGAGCCTCGTGCTGTGGTTTGCTCTCTTCACAACTCTATGTGCTGTCCTCTATGTGCTGTCTATATACACTTCTCGGTCCAGGTTTCTGGGGGACAGTGAAGGGGGTGCAGTGGTACATGAAGTGCTCTGACATGGTCTGAACAATTGTCTCCATGCAGAAAAGAGGAACTGCCCCATCAATGTGTACTTCATCATTGACACCTCGGAGAGTGTTGCTCTGCAGACTGTGCCTATCCAGAGCCTCGTGGATCAAATAAAGCGGTTCATCCCTGTGTTCATCGATAAACTGGAGAATGAGCTCTACCAGAACCAAGTCTACATCACTTGGCAGTTTGGTGGACTTCATTACTCGGATGTGGTGGAAATTTACAGCCCTTTAACAAGCAGCAAAGACATATACCTCCCCAGGCTGTCCGCTATTAACTACCTTGGCCGGGGCACCTTCACAGACTGCGCTATCTCCAACATGACGGAGCAGATCCAGACCCAGATGGCCTCAGGCGTCAACTTTGCTGTAGTCATCACTGATGGCCATGTCACTGGCAGCCCCTGCGGGGGGATGAAGGTGCAGGCTGAGAGGGCGCGAGACATGGGGATCAAGCTCTTCGCAGTGGCCCCCAGCGAGAATGTCTACGAGCAGGGACTGCGGGAGATCGCCAACCTGCCACATGAGCTGTACCGCAACAACTATGCCATCACACAGAAAGACACCCTGGACATCGATGTGAACACCATTGAGAGGATAATCCAAGCTATGGTACAGAGTGCTGCCTGAGGTGCAGGGAGTATAACGGGGGGGACGAGAAGCAGCTCATGGAACGGGGGGGATGCTTTCTGAGTGACCCCATCTTGGGTTTTGGCAGGACTCCAGAGAGCACGTCTAGCAGGGAAAAGCCTCCATTTTGTTTCTCTTCCTTTTCTATGTTCTTTCAACACTTATGGGCCAAATGGAGTCTCAAGCATCTCTGATTTCTCTGGTTAGGTTTTTAAGCAGGACTCCTTGGTTTGTGCCTCTGTTCCCCTGCATGCCTGGGCAGGCTGCCACCCTAGTCCTGGCTCTTGCTGAAGGCCAGACCCATACCCCAGCCTGCTCCCCATCCAGGGGCACATGGAAAAGTGTGCAGCACTGAGACGTGCTCACCATCGGCATGGTCTTTGAGGCCCCATCTGTGAGGCACTGTTAATTGGAGACTGGCTGAGAACATCTTTAAAGCCATGGGACCTTTACCACCTCCTCTCCCTTACCGTCACACGCACCTCCAAGGGTGTGATGCTGTTTTTCTCTTGGTGTGACCACCTTAACTGATTCTGTTCATCCTGTTTTTTCCTTTGCAGAAACACGAAGCCTACGGAGAGGTGAGTGAGCAGCATCTTTATGCCATTGCCACATGACACAGGTTTAAGTTGCCTCACCTAGAGAAGATCAGCTCGTACCCTGAAGTAGCAGGCCTGATTTCGCATTGAGCTGTGCGGGATGGGTCTCTGCCCACCTGTGGATCAGTGCATAGCCTGGGGACCTATCCCCTTACCTAGTGATTAAAATGGCATACTGGACTCTTCACTCTCTGCCTCCCCCTCACCTGCAATGAATTCAGGTCTATTGGATAGACTCATTTCATCACTTTGGAGGCATGTTTTGTAGGTGCTGCACAAGCTGAAGCTCCTGCCCTGCTGGTATCACTTGGACAGGGTTTGGCATACATAGGGAGGAGTGTGCAGAGTGATGCTCCAAAGGGCATGCACATCCCCTGATAGCCCCAGAAGAGCAAGCCCACACCACCTCTTCTAACACTTAGCAGTCTTTTTCTTTCAGTTTGGGCCCAGAGCCAAGCTATAATGAATGTGCTTGTGGCAAATTTCTGCTTTTAATTCACAGGCAGCATTTTTCTGCATGGTTGTTGTTGCCTCAACTCTGACCCAGCTGGAGTCATAGTAGTTTTTAGCACTGTGGTCACAGGGAGAAGTACGTGGAGAGCCATGGTGCAGAGCTGAGCTTCGGGTGCATGCTGGCTCAGCACATGAAGCAGCCAGCACGCTGCAGCACAGTGGTTACACCTCCTGTTTAATTTGTTGTATTTCAGTGCTACAAGATGAGCTGCCTGGAGATTGCAGGTCCGCCTGGTCCCAAGGGATACCGAGGGCAGAAGGTAAGTCACCCTAACCTGTGGGAAGAGAGTAATGCCAGTGCCTGCCACAGACACTGCAGGATGCCCTAGATCCCACCTCAGCTGCAGCAGCCTTCACATGTGTAGCACCCGGGTGGGAAATAACTCCCCAGCATCTGTCTTGGCCCTGGCAGACCGCTGTGCTGCAGTGAATGGAGCACACAGCCAGCACCAGTGTCTCCTCATGTCCATGCTGAGGCTGATGCATTGACACACAGCCATGCCAGCCACAGCTGGCACCTTCAGCACCTGAGGACAACACAAGTGAGGCAGCAGTTGTCTCTGATTCTCCTACCCTCAGAGCAGAGCTCTCACGTGTGCAGGGTGTCCCACCCTCCTGCCCCCAGCTCTGTGTGCTCCCCTCCCCGTACAGTCTTTCCCCGACTTCCCTGGAATAAAGCAGGTCCCGCTCTGCCAGCATGATGCCCCAAGCTCTATAGGAGCAGACACAGTGAGCCTGATGCTCCCAGAAATTGCCTTTTTCTCGCAGTCAGCACCAAGCCCTGACTTATGCTGGGTTTTTTCTTTCCTTAGGGTGCAAAGGGGAACATGGGTGAGCCAGGCTCCCCTGGGCTGAAGGGACGACAGGTGAGTTGTGGGAAGTGTCCCCCCCACCGCAGCCAGCAGTGCTGCCCCTGCCTTAGCCAGGGCTGCATCTCTGCTGCACTTGAGCTAACTCTCTGTGTCTTCTTCCCTTAAGGGTGACCCAGGTATTGAAGGTCCGATCGGATACCCTGGTCCCAAGGTAAGAATCCCATAGCCGGTGACTGAGCTCTTTGCATTCATTGATTTTTGGTAAAGCAGGGGAAGGTTGCTTCTCCCTCTCCGCCTGCCCGTTTCCCACCCGAGACCCCCGGCATGACACTGCCTCCGCTCCTGCTGATCCCCAGGCACTAACACAGCGTTTTTCTTCTTTTCTTTTTGTCTAGGGTGTCCCAGGGCTGAAAGGAGAGAAGGTGAGAAAGAAGAGACCGAATGGCTGTCTGGGCACTTGGCAGGGGACGCGCACCTTTCTGTTGCAAAGAAGGAGAGTTTAGCTGTAATAGGGAGAATAACAACCCTATTGATATGCAGTTGTGGACATGGGGAGGGATTTCCAGGCGCATCCAAAAGCCTGTCCTTCAGGCATTGCTCATGATCTTGTAAAATGTTGATGTTTTTACTGAGCTAAGTGGGTGGGAGGGATGTAGGCAGACCGGCTGACTCCTGTCCTCTTCTTCCCACAGGGCGAGATTGGATCTGATGGACGGAGGGTAAGAAAGGACATTTCTAATTTGCATGTTGTTCCAGCTACCAACCCTTGAGGGTGTGTTAACAGATCGCTGATCCCTATTCTTTTCCCCCTTGATCCCAGGGTGCTGCTGGTTTGGCAGGCAGGAACGGCACTGATGGACAGAAGGTAACAGCACTGGGAGCACCCTGTAATGTTGCTCCTGATGTTTAATTTCTTTACACCCCTTGTCCCCACAGGTTGTTTTGTTTATCCCATCCCACACACTAGCTTTTTGTTCTGACTGAGGTTTCTATTAACTTATTTGCACATTATTCTGCTTGTCCAGTAGAAATATCTGGGCTAGCTGGAGACGAATTAATTCAGGTCACAGAAGTGCTGTCCCTTTGTCAGCAAGCTTTCTGCAGGAACTAGATGTGTAACATGGCCACTCCTGCTGCAGGAGGTGATATGACCAGATCATCTGGATGTAGATATCTCATCTTGAGTGTTAGTGACCTCTACAGGACATGTACGCTGAAAGTTTTGCAGAAATTTGATTTTCAAGGCAGTTCATCACAGAATCTGAAACTTCATCTCTAAACTACTGCTTGTTCTTAATATTAAAGCCCTAAAGCCAGGTTCAAGTACCTTGTAACAAAGTCCCTGAAATCCTCCGTCACCTCTATGGTGAGTGTAGAGGGCCACGACCTCCCTTAGATCTCCATGCCATGCAGACATACTGCAGCAGGATAGCCTAATTTGAGATTATTTCAGCTGGCTTTGTCTGCTGGCCAGCACACATTGGTTTTGCTCTGCACTTTGTTGTATACCCAGCCAAGTACATCTGTGAGATAATACCAGTTCTTCTTCCCACTCCTCAAATGCCTGTTGAACCTCTAAAACACTGAAGTCCTTCAGTCCCCACCACTCTTTAGCCAGGGTGAGCTGTCTAAGTGCTGCTGGCAAAGCTGTTTCAGGGCACAGAGCAAGGCAGTCACTGCTCTCACAGCGTCCATCAGGCAGCGTGGTTACTGCAGACCTGAGCTGCTCTGATGCAAGATGCACCAGAGAGGACCAGCACAACTGTGGATGTGAGTGACCACCAAATCCAGCCTCAAGGGACGTGTCCATCACCCAGAGCACATGTGCAGGATGATCGTGCTTGAATTCCCACCAACACCCGTGCTACCACTCGGGGCTTTTAGACTACTTTCTCCTCCTCCATTTGTCTCTGCACATCACACTCCTGTTTAAGGAACACACATGCTATTTATTCTCTAGCTGATGACAGGTATGGTCAGCAGATTGTGTTAAAAATTAGTAACTGTTAACAAGAAGAGCCGTATTTTCCCTTCAGTTACCTACAGCTTCTCTGTCTTTTTCTTTTGAATTCTATCTCTCCAGGGCAAGCTGGGGAGAATTGGACCACCAGGCTGCAAGGGAGACCCTGGTGACAAGGTAGGAATGCTTTACTCTTTCATTCAGCACATCAGTTGTGTAGCTGCTGAATGAGTTGCACATGTAGAAAGATGGCCAATGAGAGGTTACTGGCCCATTTTCTTACTGATTGCATAATCTGATCCCAGGCCTGGGATCCCTAGAATGGGGAGCACAGCCTGATTTTTTTGTGCCTCCTTTCCATGGGCAAGTAAGCTGGGATCCCCCAGTGTCCCTCCCCTCTGCATAGGAAGGCGGAGCTGCTCCTTTCATCAACACTAGCAACAAGCAAAAACTATTTTAGTCTCTAGAGCAACTTTCTAAGCCAGTTGATTTATTCTTCAGGGAAAGTGCATATTGTTGCCACTGTAAAATGTGTGGTTCTTTGTCCTTTCCCTCCCTAGGGCCCTGATGGCTACCCAGGAGATGCAGGAGACCAAGGTGAAAGAGGAGATGAAGGCATAAAGGTACAAGTGCTCTGAACAGCGAGCAGAGAGTGTGGACAGAGGCCATCAGTGGGGACAGCTAAACATCATTGCCTGTATTTTCTCTTAAATCTTTCGCTACTTATGGAGCCCATAGGCTCTGGGGTCCGGATCCCATCACCAGACACAGGAGCAGAGTGGAGAGTCTTGCTGGCCCTGCTCCTTGGGCATGGTGTACGTCAGTGGTGCGCAACAACACGCTGATGATGATGCAGGCAATGACCATTGATCTCTGGATGTTTCAGGGAGATCCTGGCCGTCCTGGTCGCAGCGGACCCCCGGGACCTCCAGGAGAAAAAGGAAGCCCGGTAGGTTCATGCAGCATTCAGATGTCTGCAGTGTCTTACTAGAGTGTGCTCCACGTGGCATGGAGCCGGAGCAGTATCAGCTGCTGGTCACAGGGCAGGTGCAGTATAAAAATGACTGCTCGCCAACGCATCCTGGTGATTCAGCAAATTAGCCCACCAGCACAAGCCCTTGGGTGGTTGAGTGAGCTCTCCCACCATGCGTGTCCCCACCAGTACAGTCGGAAACATCATGTGGGCAACAGGAGAGGGGACCATGCAACATCCCGGCAGCTGCCCAGAGCAAAATGAGAATGGGTCTCGAGCATTTGTCCAGAGCAAAGCAGGCAAAATAGACTTAGGAGGATTTACCTTTCAACCGGTGCATTGCACTGCATCTTTCCTCCTCTTCCCAGGGTAGAAAGGCTCTGTTTGGCTGCAGTTTCCCCTGCCACAGTCTCACGACTTCCTCAGTGTTTGTGGCAGTGCCATTGTTTGCAGGCTGTTTTTATTCATGTGAGTAAACTTTAATGATTAATTGCTTAGAGATCTAACACAGGCTTTACCCATTGTACTTGACCTTATAGCCAAAGGGGTTGCTATGCTGATGGCCATCTACTTCAGAGATAGTGGAGGAGGCTGAAATAGCCCTCTGGCTTTAGGCAGGGCTGAACAGATGCTGTAAGGAAGAGTTGGCAAGCCTTTGCACTGTTTGATGGAGGAAAGGTAACACAGCATCACACTGCTCCAAGGCTGGAGCCTGTGCACATAGCTTTGACATGTAGGTGTGGTGGCTGCGTGGAAACATAAGTTGTGTGCTCATACACACATCTGCTCAAGGGTGGACTGCTTGACACAGGACAAGAGGGGTGTGTGTGTACACCTTGACCTCTCTTCTGACCAACTGTATTTCTTTTTCTTCTCCAAGGGACTTCCAGGCAACCCTGGAGCTCAAGGACCTGCTGGAAGTAAGGGAAGAAGAGGTGAAGCGGGACCTCCTGGACCCAAAGGAGAGCCTGTAAGTGTCTGAATAGCTCTCTGGACAGTGGGCACACCACAGGAGCCTGATGCAGTTTCATGGATGAGCTCTGAGAAACTGCCCCATTTAGCCTGCCTGGCCTGCCTTCTGCATCCCAAAATATGTGCAGATGCTGATGTCCTTGTCTCCCCCATCTTCATAGAGCAGTACTTCCATAATCCTAAGCCTGATGTTAACCATTTCACCTTAGAGAAGCATCCTGTATTCCCACATAACCACAAATGCCTCTGTGGATGCCCAGGGACCCTTTGGCTGTACTCTAGCAAGTTCCCCAAACCTCTGGCTTCTCACAGGAGCTCACAGAGTCGAGATCTTGTGGCTGTTATGGTAGAGCTCTCTGAAAAGAGCAGCGTCACAACATTGATGGTGCCACACAGACCCAAGCTAATGTGGTCGGGCACTGCAAAATTTGGGGAGTGGGTTGGAGGTGACGTTCCCTGGCAGAATACAGCAGCATGGCTCCACCAGTGCCAAGAGGCCAGAGCCCAGCCGGCTTGTGTCCTTTTGCAAGATCCAGTGGGGAATGCAATGCTGGATGAGCTGGAAGTAAAGCAGAGTAAAGCAGTTCAGGGAATGAACCACGAGTGTTTGTGGTCACTGCTGTACCCACCCTCCTGAAAGAATAGTCTGGCCGTGGCTTCCTAAAAGCCAAAGTCAAGATCCCCCAAGCAATGCCAGTATGGGCATCCCTCCTCCCCTGCTGCCAGGCACATGCTTGCTAAGGGAGCAAGGAGACATCTCTTGGGCCAGGAGGGAGAAGGCAGGGCAGCCAGGCATCACTGCTCAGGTAGCATCCATCTTTGCATTCTGTTTATGTGACTTTCTGTGTCTGCCAAGGGTCGACGTGGAGATCCAGGGACGAAAGGCAGCAAAGGCACCCCTGGGGCCAAAGGAGAAAGGGTAAGTAAAGTAACTGCCCAGACCATTGCAAATGAGCCCAAGATGCACAGGACTGATGTGATGTGCGTGATGTGCTACTGCCCAGCCATGAAATGTCCATCCCAGTGGGCTCTGCATGTGTGCTGTGCTCCCACTGTGCCCGCTGCCTGCCCTGGTGGCAGCAGGTACAGCCTCCTCTTCCAGGGCTTGATCCAGAGAGGGGATAAAGGGCAGCAAAGCTTGAGGCTAAAGAGGCATGTTCAGAGGGCACGCTGCCCTGACACTGTGTTTCAAGCCAAGAAACACCAGATTTGAGAACGGCATTGTACCTCCTCACTCCCAGGAGTGCTGCCATGCACACAGACAGCATTGGAGACATCCCTGACCAGGAATATCTTTACCCTCCTCACAGGGAGATCCTGGTCCAGAGGGTCCTCGTGGCCTGCCCGGTGAGGTTGGAAGCAAAGGAGCAAGGGTAAGCATAAAGACGGTTGGTGACAACCAGGAGGGAAGGAGAGTGCTGCTGCCGTCCAGGGCAGCTCACCTGGCTTTCCTCCTCATGCACACCTGCCTGTACCTGTCTCTGTATGTTCTCGTGTCTTGCTTTGCTTTGCAGGGAGACCAAGGACTGCCAGGACCCCGGGGCCCTTCAGGTGTTGTGGGAGAGCCAGGCAAAATAGTAAGTCATCCTGGGGCATCTGTGTGACCATGTCCTCCCTCTGCAGTGAGAGCTTGCCCTACTGACATAAGCTGACTGCACTGTCCCTCCCAAGGGGAGCCTGCCTGACCTTTTCTCAGGGAGGCTAAAAACTAGCCCAGAGGCCCCAGCTAGCCCCTGGGGCAAGGAGAAATCGCAAGACTGAGGAGTCCCTGCTTCTCCATCACTCCTGGTCCCACGTGTTCTCATGACAATACGGAAGGCACCATCAGAGCGGGTCACGGGGTGAGGGAAGATGGGGCTCCCTGGGCGCCCATTTGTCCTGGGTCTGTGGCTAGTCCAGCACCCTATTGTGGCAGTAGTGCCATGACATCCATGTGGCTTCATGGGATGCGGGAACCCAAGTCCTGAATCAGTCACTATCACAGTAACCTCATCGAGAGGGGAGATGGTCCTGCAGCATCGTCTCAAGAGCTGGCTTCTCCAGCACAGTCCCCTGTGCAGCTGGGGGGCTGCAGGGAACATCTTCACCCACTCCCTCCACTCTCCCCAACACTATCCTGCAGGGATCGCGTGGGGACCCTGGTGACTTGGGCCCAAGAGGTGACACTGGACCACCAGGACCGAAGGTAAAGTACTCTGCATTTTAAAGGGTATTTTTGTGTGCTTTCCCCCCTGCCCCCCCCCCCCCCNCCCCCCCCCAAAAAAAAAAAAAAGCAGTTTCCACTGAAGGAAGTTGTGTGCCTCAGAAACTGAATGGCTCAAACCTGAGCCTCCCTATGGGGCAGAGATGTAGGTCTTGTTCTGGCCAAAACAGCTGTGATTACATCCCTCACCCTGCAGAGATTATGGGATGTCCCTGGCATGTGACATTCCCAAGACTCTGTGAAGCCTCACTCCGCGCAGCCGTTCCCAATGTTTCAGGGCCAGCTGCAGAAGTCATGGCTCCTGGTGGTGTCTCACCCTGAGAGGGGATGAAAACGGCTCTGGCTGTCACTGGTATCACCAGGTCAGAAAGGCTGGGTTTGGTTTCTGACGGGTCATTTTTTTCTACCAAAGGGTGACAGAGGCAGACCTGGCTTCAGCTACCCTGGACCCAGAGGACCGCAGGTAAGTATGCATTGTCCAGCGCAGACATACGCACCATGAGGAAGTCTGTTTTGGTGGAGGTTGCTGCTGGAGCTGAGCAGCCTGGGAGAAGTGGAAGGAGGAAGAAAAATGGTCAGGGTCACAAAAAAGTGAAGCCCACAACGGGGGTGAGTGGGTTGAACACCAGGACTGAACCTGGCCATGGCTCCATCAGCCTTGTGGCAGAGATGCTGGGGACCCCAGCCTCAACGGTGGTGATGGGGAGGTGGCTGTGCCCACCACCCCAATCACCAGCCTGAAGCTACATCTGCTGTTCAGCTTTATGCCCCTCACTGCAAACTTCGGATGTATGCATGCACGGTGCAGGGCTGGTACCAGTTGGATGCTGACCTCTTCCTTCTCTCCCTTCGCAGGGTGACAAGGGTGAGAAGGGGCAGCCGGGACCCAAGGTGAGTGTGTTTGTCTCCGTTGCCTGTTTTTTGTACTGACTGAAATGCCAAGTAGCTGTCACCCGACCCTCTGGGTGCGTGGCCGAGGAGCCTGTCCTACTGGCAGCTGCCCTGGCTATTCTCTGCAGCTGCAGAGCCTGAGTGTATCTATCTCACAAGCACATCTCCCTTTGAAACCATCTGAAATATGCTTTGCAAAACTTCTTTATTCTTAGTTAATGCCTACATAAACACCATTTATTCACTCTGTGCTGAGCTGCTGGTTTAGAGGGTGCTTCCCCAGGCCAGGCAGGCATGTGTTTTTGACAGGCTCATAGCAGTAGTGCCCTGCCTGAGCATATCCAGATGTGCTCCGTCACAGATCTGTTTCTCCTTCCTTCGAGCAGGGAGGAAGAGGTGAGCTTGGACCAAAGGGAGTGCAAGGGACCAAAGGAGAGAAGGGGGAACCGGTAAGCAGACTTCCCGTACTGCCCACGTGGTCAGCGTCCCCCTCCCACACCTCTGCCAGGTGCGCTGGGGACAGTGCTGCCCACTCTTCTGCCTGCCTTGTGTCCCCAAGCTCAGCTGTGGCAGGCTGGTGACCACGCTTAGCAGGGCTGTGCCTGACAGGGGGGTCAGGAGGAGCCCCAAACACCAGCGGCTGCATGGCCAGCCTTGCAGGGAAATATATGACCCTTTGCTTCTTCCCCAGGGTGATCCTGGCCCAGGAGGTGAGCCTGGACCCCGTGGTCCAACTGGTGAAGCAGGCCCAGAGGTACAGTACCATGCCATTGTGTCTGAGCAGATGCTGCAGCTCCCTTTTCTCCCCCCCACTTCTCCTTGATGCTCTAAAGCCCAGAGGACCCCAGTGGGTCTCCCTGCAGCAGGGCTTGCTGGAGGGGACACCAGCTGCCAGACATGCCTGCTGGCTCCCAGCTAGGCTTTCATACCCTTCCCGTCACAGACCTCTGCAAAAAGCCATGTTTTTGATGGCTCTGATGTCTAGTTCCCAAAAAGGGAACTCATGGGAAAACTGTGCCTGAAACCCCTGTGCTCTTCTTACAGGGGACCCCCGGCCCACCAGGAGATCCTGGCCTGACTGTAAGTAGCACAGGTTTGCAGCCCCCGGTGCTCTTCCTCCTGCGGCAACAATGGCTTTGCCGTGCACAGCCTGAGAATGAAACAGGGCATCATGCCCTCCCGCTGCCTGACAGAGGTGGCCTGTGTTTTCCCACGAGAGCCAAGGAAAGAGGGGAGGGGTCTGGCTGGGTGGGAAGGGAAAGGGGAGCCTTTCCCTTAGAGGCGGCAGATGCTGCATAAGGGGAAGGAGGCATTCACCCTGCACCCCTTTGCTGACAGGACTGCGACGTGATGACCTACGTGCGAGAGACATGCGGATGCTGTGGTGAGCAGACCATCGCCTTTCCCCAGGGCAGGAGAACAACCACTTGAGGGATGGGGAAATGGGGCCACCAGAGGTTGCCTCCTTCTTCAGGACTTCCCTTGAGGGAGCTCTGCCCCATGAGCTGCCCTTTGCACTGAGCCACTGGCACGGTGGGCTCTTTGCCACTCTGCACAGCGCTGCACCCTGCAGAGGACACACCATGGGACGTCATTCCCTGCTCACGCTGGTCCCAGCCCACCACTGAGTGCAGTGGCACTGCAGGGGCAGCCTGGCTTACCTCTCAAAATTTAGCTCTGCCATCACAGGAGCAGTGAGCTGTAATATAGAGTTGCACGGCCCAGATGATAGGATAGAGTGTATTACACAGCAAGATTAAAAAGGTTTCTTTTGATATATGTCAACAGAAATGTGTATGTAAAATCCTCCCTATACTGCTGGCTGCGGGAAACACCATAAACCCTGTGGATGCTTGCTGTGATGCTAATTGTCTCTGTCTTCCCATGGATGGTCTCTTCTGCTCTGGTGCCTCTTGGTCCCATCATCACTGACCTTTGTGTTTTCCTCCTTCTGTCCCTCTCCCCAGACTGTGAGAAGCGCTGTGGTGCCCTGGACATCATGTTCGTCATAGACAGCTCAGAGAGTATTGGCTACACCAACTTCACCCTGGAGAAAAATTTTGTTGTCAACGTGGTCAGCCGGCTGGGCTCTATTGCCAAGGACCCCAAGTCACAGACAGGTCTGGACTGTGTGGGGACAGAGTGGGACATGGGGAAAAGAAAAGGGTCTTGGATCCCTCCAGCTTCCATGTTTGTGTGTAGCTGCCCTGGGCTGCAATCCACCTGTCCAGCATTTTTGCAGCAGTTTCTGCTCTTCCCTCTTCCCTTCCCAGCTTTGTAGGCCAATCAGGCAGCTCTTTGCTGATATGAAAGTTTGCTGACTTTTTCCACTTTTCACTGAGGATGCAAAGCCAAGTAACATGATGCTTCATTGGCAGGTGCCCGTGTTGGGGTGGTGCAGTACAGTCATGAGGGGACCTTCGAAGCCATCAAGCTTGATGATGAGCGCATTGATTCACTGTCGAGCTTCAAGGAAGCAGTGAAGCGCCTGGAGTGGATTGCTGGAGGCACCTGGACACCGTCTGCCCTTCAGTTTGCCTACAACAAGCTCATCAAGGAAAGCAGGCGAGAGAAAGCCCAGGTGTTTGCTGTGGTGATCACGGATGGGCGCTATGACCCCCGGGATGACGACAAGAACCTAGGGGCTCTTTGCGGTAGAGATGTCGTCGTCAACACCATTGGCATTGGAGACATGTTTGATCAGCCAGAACAGAGCGAGACCCTGGTCTCCATCGCCTGCAATGAACCGCAGCGAGTCCAGAAGATGAGGCTCTTCTCAGACCTGGTGGCAGAGGAATTCATTGACAAGATGGAGGACGTGCTCTGCCCAGGTCTGTACCTGTCCTTGCACAGTTCTTACTGGAACTGAAGTTTTCACCCCCAGGGTTTGGGGTGGAGGACATATGTGGTCTGTTGCAACAATTGCAGAGGCACTGTGACCCAGCAGGTTGGCCAGTAGCTCATAAGCTGGGTTGTTCATGGTGGGGGCTGACCTTTATGCAGCTCTGGATAAACAGTCCTTCCTCAGATATGGGCCAGCCTTTTGGGGCAGTCCTTTGGAGTCCTTTCCCCTTGTAAGAGACCTTGCCCCTGCCACCCTGACTGTGCAAGCCGTGAAGGGGGATGGCAGCACATCACTCAGTTTTCCTTGTTTATTTCCTTCCAGATCCACAAATCGTCTGCCCTGAGCTGCCCTGTCAGACAGGTAAACATTGCAAGTAGCTTCATGCCATCTGCACAAAGTGAAAAGTCTGGGGGAGAGTGCACAAGGCTGAGGAGTGGGAGGGGGGTGTGCAACCCTGTTCATTACCTTTGGATGGCAGGAGTTCGGGAAATAGTGTTACTTTACATGAGGAGAGGCTCCAGGATTTCATCTCCTGCTCTTTTCCTGTCTCTCTCAGTTCTCTGCACAGGTAGGTACGAGTGCACCGTATTAGTGCACAGGCATGGCTCAGCCCTGATATTTCTCCCTGTCCCAATTCCTGGGAGACACCAGGTTTTGACCTCCAAACTTGGCAATTAATTTCTCATTTGTTCCATGTCGCTATTATACATCAAGTCAAAACCCCCTTGCTAAACTCTCCCACCCATGTGACTTTTGAAATGTAGAGCCCAACCTGCAGCACTGAGCAGGATGCTCCTTGGGAGTGACAAGGGCAGAGAAGGGGATAGGGACCATTTGGAAAATGACACCATAGTGGACCCAAAGCTTTGGCTTCTCTAACGCTGGCTGTATTTAATTAACATTTAACTCAGGATGTTGGATTAAAGGAAAAAGGCTGTAAGGACCCTCTGATATAAAGGAGACGGCTGCTGCTTGCTGCAGGTAGCTTTACCTGAGCACATTTTGCTTGTTAAAGGGCAGATCTGCAACCTGAATTCCTAGAGATCCTGTCTGTCTGAGTCTCTGTGCCTGTTTAAATACAATAGATGCACTATTTGCTGATATACACAAAGCTTATAGGGGACAAAGTTTTGCCAGTTCCTGCAATTTTTATCTCTACTCTTGCCGTGAATGTTTTTGTGAAAGTCCCCAGCTTCAACTCAGTATTATAGAGAATCTCAAATTTCATTTTCAAAGAAGTCCCTTCATTTCCATACAAAATAAAGGAAAACTGGTCCCAGGATGCTCAGAAATTTGAAGACAGAAAAGCTATAATTATTCCCATCTAAAATCTCTCACTAGTATTTTGAGTATTTGCACCTGGCCATGCAGAGAGCCCAATGTCCAACCGTGATGCTGAGCTATCCACACAGGCTCCTCTGCTGTGTCCTCTGAGGAGCTTTGTCCTGCGGATCTGTGTACAAGGAGGCGGCTTCCCCATGCCACACTGGTGACTGCTCAGGTGTCTTCAAAGGTTTTGGTCTTTGCAGCCTCCCCGTTTCTGAGGAACATTGCAGGAGAGAGACTGACCCAAGCAGTGGCGCACCCATGTTCTCCTAGGCTTGGGCCATCAAAGCCCTCCAAAGCAAGGCGAAGTTGGCGGTCCTTTCCCTGTAGTGAACTTGGGTGTTTCTGTTCCTGATGCAAGGTGAGAACAGTTCACTGGTACCTGACAGTCCTGGGGACCAGAACAGAAATGGCTTGAGGAGGCATCTGAGGGGGTTCCCTCTAGGGTGAGTCCCTCAAACCATGCTGTAGGCAGGCCAGGTCAAGTGCAGGCCCTACACCTGTGCCCCAGAGGACATGGGAGGTGGAGTGACATGACTGGGTAGGTGTGGGTCTCCTGTGAAAGTGCCAGTACACCCATCTCAGCATGGGCAAAAGTTGTCCTCGTGTGCAAGGATCTGTGCTAGGCCCAATAGATCAAGTTTTAAGTGATACCCAGGAATTCAGGGGCCGTTGGGCAAAGTGCCTTCCACCCACCGCATGGGATGGTCCGTGATGCATTGCTGTCATCATTTAGAAGGATTTGCAATGATCACACTTGCCTAGTGGCAAGGGAACATGTTGGATAGGATGTGACATAAGGCATGTGACAGGGCCTGGGGCTCCTCTGCTCGGTGCTCAGCTTCCTCTGGTTCTGTGAGAACATCTCAAGAGTTGGTGCCAATTCACGTGCAAAGCCTTTGGATGGAGGCAGCGCCCTTCACAGGGTATGTGAGTGAGCTTCGTGCACATCCAATGCGTGTGTCCAGTCGTGCACAGGCCAGACAGGTTCAGGTCAGGGAGGCAGCTACACCCAGCCCTCTTCTTGGCCCCATTGCTGTCAGAGTTGCAGGCCTGGCACTTTAAGGAGCAAATAAATTGTTCATGCCAGGTACCCCAGCTCCAGCCTGGGTGTTGTCAGCAGAGCACAGAGAGGGACAGGTATTACATACACCCCAGCTTCCTCCCTGCTGCCTTGCAGAGCCAGGCAAGTCACCACTTTGGGTTCACACCTGCAGCTGAAGGTGTGCTGCCTCAGTGCTTTGCCTAAGGAAATCCAGGTTCTCCTGTTCTCAGGGCAGACCCTTGTCTCCCTGTTACTGCCCATTGACTACTGTGGTTCTAACAGGATGCTGGAGTGTTAAACGGGTTAAATGTTGAGCAAATCTGAACTGACCACTTGCTTCAATAGAAACCGCATGATGCTCTGTGACATTCTTTCTAACCCACGCAAAAGGCTTTGCTTTGAGCTTTGGGATGTTATTTGAATTTAAGTTCAGCACAGCCGGGTGGAGACGGAGGCTCTCAGGGTCCTGACTAGCCCGGACACTGCACAGGCGCATTGCACACCGCAGGGCACTGAATCTAGCAAAAGCGCAGTGGGCTGAGTGCCAGGCAAGGAGTTCACATAATGCTGTCCCTTAGATGTCTTTCTGGCTGTACAGCATCATGTGTACAGTTTGCACATAGCGGAGTTCAAAGCTATGTGATAGCTGAATCCCATATGCAGAAAGAAGCTGGACCCCATGGCCCTCTTCCTGAGCGCTGCTCTTTCTCTATCGTGCCTGTGCTGGATGAGTGGGAAGGAACTGGGCAGTTAAAGTTTCATGTCATTTTTTGAGGTCTCCTGGTTGATGTGTGATTGATTTTGGCATGAATCCCACTGTTCCTCAGACAAAAGTAGCTGAAAGATTTAAAATCTGGCTTTGGTCTTTACTTCTCTGTCCCTGGTTAGCTTTGTTCTTCTCTGGTGCAGTGCACGTAGGAAAGCCAGGTAGCATTCAGAGACACAGCCATTGCTAGCAAGCCCTGAAAATATTCTTTTGACGCTCACTTGCAGATGACAGGAACCCTGGGAACGTAAACCCACTTATTTTCCGCCCCATGGAAGAGGGAGTCAACATAGATTTCCCCAGCACCATACATTCGATCGCCCAGTTCCTAAACTCCACGCGGGAAACCCAGGACCCCAGCATGTACACCCAGCTGGTGGCCACTTTGGCCTTTACCGCCGAAAAAGCCAAGTTTGCCACTGGAAATGAGCGGCAAGAGTGGATGGACTTGTTCATTGACACCTTCAAAATGGTGCACAGTGAGATTGTGGGGGACCCAGAAACCGTGCTAGGGCTTTGCTGACATCTCTGTCAGAGAGCACACAAAGCGGGTGGAGGCAGAGGTTGAGTGAAGGTGACGATCATCTTTCCTTGAGTGCCTGTTTGGCAGAGGGGACAGGTACATTGATAGATGCTTTTAGTTTAGGATAAACACAGGCAGTGAAACGGCTTGGTTGTGCTCAGCCAGGGATGTGACACAAGGGGCAGTCCTCTCCGGCTTGGCTGGCTGATGAGCATGGTGGCTTTCTCCTGTGATGTCAAGAGATGCTCTTGTTTTGCCCACTGCTTTTCTGCAGAGGAGCTGCATTGCCTCAGTCTCTCTCTCCAGCCCTCCTGTGCTCCCACCCTGTTCCAGCAGGCCAGCGTGTCCCAGCCCTCAGCCACGTGCAAGCACCTGGCTCCACCAAGGAGACTGCCGGCACGCACGTGGCTGAGGGCCAGAGCAAACCCCTCATTTGCAGGGAGCCTAACGATGTGCTTTTCCCACGCCTTCCTACATATGCATTTGCTGACCACTTCTGCAGCATCTTCTGCATCCTCTCGCTGGGTTACCATGAGGGCTGTCTTCGAGTCCTGCAAACCATTTGTGTGGCAAGACCGGCAAAGCAAGGTGCATCCCCTCTTGCTGCAGCGAGTGTCTCTGTATGACCATTCAATGGGCAGTTGGGGATATTGAGGGAAAAGAGCAAACAGTACAGGAGAGGGGGCGACCCTGGCTTTCCCTCAAGAGCACCAAAGCCTGAGGAGTGCTTCTCTCAGAAGCTGTATGAGCTCCTGCTGCCTTTTTCGCTGCTTGTCCATTTGCGTTTCTTCTGTCTTAATTAGCAACATGTACCTGTTCATACCCAAGAGGCAGATGGTATGCAGAATCAGGCAGTCCAAAGCAAAAATCCATGACTGCACAGTCAAACCTCTGTGATATGTTATGTGAGCTATTTAGAAGCAAGTATTTAAACTTGTAGTATAAACCATTCAATCTATACCCAGTGCTAGTTTGGTTCAGAGAGACTACAGACCCACCACTTGCGCTGCGGGTATGTGCGTTTCGACGAGGAGTGATATATCCATGAGCTCAGCTGCCCCTGGTTTTCACAAAAAGTCAGGCAGGTTACTGCTGTTCCTGCCTCCAGAATAAGTACTGCCCTCTCAAGCTGTAAGAAGAGAAAACGGCATTTTGTGTGCAGACACAAGGCTAGAAGTGTTTACTGCCGGCAAGTGAATTTTGCGGCCTCTCTAACTGACATGGTATTATTGCAATAAAGTATACTGAGAAAATGTCATATTTAATGAGCAGAAGGGAGATGTACGGTCTTCAAAAATACGGTTGGGCAGTAATGTTTCCAGGTGTGCAAAGTGGAGCCAGTTGCCAAGCTCAGGCACAGGAACTGGAATGAGGAATTTGCCTGCTTGGAACTTCTTGCAGTGTTTTCAACATCTGTGGCTTGCCAGTCTAGGCTAGAAGCTGTCCAGCGACAGGCACACAGGGGAGGTGTTTGTGTTGCTCAGCACATAACAGGTCAGATGCACTGCACAAAAATAGTCTTTCTCCCAAGGTTTCAGCACTTTTTGCTCCCAGTCGATAGGGACATGGAGCTCAGAGAACTCTGCTGTTGGCATATAATGAAGGGAAAATTGTTCAGAGAGCTTTAAATGGTGTGCTCAGAGTTTTAGGTGAAGGCAAAAGGGTGAGGATCTGCCTGTGTCTGAGTCCATGTGCTAGCGTCTGGTTGTAATCCACATAATGCCAGATAGTCTGTGCAAAGCCAAGCTCCCTACTCTGTTTTGATTTTTAGCCCAGAAGCAGTGTGTGACTTAGCCTGCTGGGATGCAAGTAAGAAGACTGAACTCAGAGTAGTTAAGCTGCTCTAGCCATGATGCTAGAGGAAAAGCCCCAAAGATACACTGATCTGAAGAGAACATCTCAGGGCTGGGATATCTTGCTGAACAAGATGGGGATTCAGCAAGACTTCAGCAAACGGGGTTTAGACCTCATCACACAGTGGCTGTTTATTTTATTTCCTTTGGAAATATTTCCTAGCAAAGCAGTGCAACATTGGAAACAAAGTTTTTTACCTCTCGAAAACCTTCAGCTCGTTATGGAAACAAAAAAAAAAGAAAAAAGAGAGAAAACGTCTCTTTGCCTGAGCAGTGTTTGCGTTGGCCCTTGTTAGACAGAGGCAAGTGGGTGTGGTGGTGTTTTGCTAACATAGTCCTGGCTAATCCCTCTGATAAAACGAGATAGATTTCATCACAGCAGCTGTTCCTTCAGTGAAGCTCTTGGGCAAAGGAAGGACACAGATCAGGGGTTGGGGAAAGACAGTCCACACACCCCCAAAGACGGGGGAGGGGTTGTGAAAGTGGGAAGCCCCAGAAAGGGCTGGGAGGTCAGTCCCCATCTCACTGTCACTTTCATCTCCACTGTCAACACTGTGAAACAACAGAGGAAATATAAGTTACCCGGGTTTTAGAAGAAGCAGGAACATGGTGTGAGTGGGTGGGGTTACTCTTCACATGCACATAACTAGATGGGTTGCTAATGGCAGGAAAATCGATGGTATTTCTGCTTTTTCTGCTGTCTCTGTTAGATGTCCTCAGCTGTGTCCTAGCACACAGTATGCAGTACAGTGAGCTACAGGCATTCGTGCCTTGCTGTAAGCCGCATGAGAAGGACTGGTGCTCCAATTAAAATCACGATGTGAAGATTTTAGTTGGTCTAATTCGTGGTGGTGCCTCTGAGACCTTATCTCCCAGTTAAGGACAAGAATCTTGTTCCTTGCTGCAGGAAAGGGCGCTCAGGTCCTCAGCCTTCCAGAAACAGGAACAAGCTGCAACTGAACAGGACAAACCCAAGGTTTTGCTATTCTGCCTCGCATCTGTTACTTTCCCATGGGGTAACTCATATGTGAAGGCATCTTATCACACAGCTTGAAGGCAGCCCTCTCCAGCTGTGAGGGCTGAGCAGCAAGCAGAGTGTCTCTGGGGAGTGCTCCTGCAATAAAGGCTGCCTGGAGAGCCAGATATGCATTATGCTTTCACTGAAGCTCCATGGAGTGATGCCGCTCTCAGCTGCGGTCTGCTTAACTGAGGTCTTAAGGCTTGCTTCGGGTCATGTGGGAGGCAGGTCGATCCTCCTTGTTGTCTCAAGAAACATGACTATATGTAGAGAAGCATCAGGGGAGTCAGACTGGTAACAATTCTCCAACACGATACACAGCCCTCACTCCCACCCACTCTCTGCCACCTGCTTTTGCAGACCCCTATGTAGATTTTGGACTATGTGGTTGCAAGGGGCATGCCTGCCTTCCTTTCCCCCTCCACGACTGCACAGAGCAGGTAAGGACCAGGAGTGCAGGTGCTGCCAAGGCAAAGTATCCTTGTTACAGCAGTGCCTGCATACTGGGAACTGCAGCATCAATGTACCTTTAGACAACATTTCTCAAGGAAGGTGGGGCAGAGGTGAGTATATACCTTTATTGCTTTAAAGGAGTGGAATATCGCAGTTGAATTTTGAAATGTGATATTCAAAAAGCTCATGGGGGAAAAAGCATCGCTTGGAGCTTAGTTTCTACTGCAGTCAGAACTGGAATTGCAGAAGCCTGTTGTTCGCAGTGAGACAATGTACCGTAAGCACCATTCAAGGCATGCCATCATTGTAGGTATGTTTTACAGTGTGGGCTAAGGAGAAATGCCAGTCTACAAGGTCAGGGAACATGGTACAGAAACAACCATGGACTTTTGCAATGTCCAACGAGTTAGGTTAAACCACAAGTACCAGCAGAAGTTCCTGCATCAGGTTTGACTGTTTTATCATGAATGGAAGTGGTGCCAAATAGTCTGCGAGCTCGACAATATGCACCATCAGAGCTTCTGCTACGCTATCTTGTGCTGTTGGATTCATGTTGGACACTGTCTCTGTAGTCTCAAGAGTGCATGTATCTGTTTTGCTTAAAATATAACTTCACTGTTTGTGAATGTTGACTACACACACAGTACTAATGTACTAAACAGTGATCCATTTGTTGCTCAGCTCAAACAAGGAATTACACTGGTTCAGCACCCTGCCGTGCTGAATCCAGGTGTAACAGCATACAGCACTGAGGAAGCACTTTGTCAAGTTGGATTTGCTGATAGTATGGAAATTCAACCTAATGTGATACTCCTATCCCAAAAGTCACCCCTCATTGCCAGAAATGGATGCTCAAGCTGGGGCTGCTCCAGAATCTCCTATTCCTTGGAACACAACATGATATCGGCCAGGACTTTCGAGATTCAGTCTTAGAGCCACAGAATTGCTTGACAGTGATATGGCTATTGCCCTGCTGCCAACTCAGGGCGTGGCCCGCCACAGCGTGTACATCACAAATCAACACTGCTGTTGCAATCATATTCCTGACTAGTGCTTTCAGCAGAGAAGGAAACTCAAAAGAAGAAGAAGAAAATTCAACAGTGCAGTAATGGAAGTGTTTCTTGGAGAAGCAGTGCACGCAGAGGAACGTCAAATGCAATACACATAACTACTGCAAAGGAACGAAATAATGGTCCCTAACTAACAGCTGTCTCCAAAGATTGCTATTTTCTTCTCCCTTTTTTTCCGAGTTCATTCACTGTGTATATTCATGTGCCTACATGCCCATTTTGTGGACAGGTGCTGTTCTGAGTGACTGAAGAACAATGTCCCCATGTGTTTCACGCAAATATTGGTCTGTTATATGTTACAAAAGCTGCTTTACTATGTCCAGGTGCATCAACGAGGATAGTCTTGTTTTCCAACCATATGACCCAACCTTTATAAGCTCTTCAGCAATTAGTGATTGCTGATTAAACTAATCTGGGTGAAAGGTATGAAAACAGCTTTCGTCCTACAAATCTGTGTGTGAAGAGTAACTCTGAAAGTAAACCACTCTCTAGAAGTAACCAAGAGGTTTGCAGACACTGCCTGCCATTAATGTCTGGATATTCCTGTTACAGATAAGACCTGGGCACTGCTGAAAGAAGGTGGATGTAATTCTGGGACCAAAATGCACAGAACCTGTCTAATCTCATGTATGCTTGTGGAGGTCTGTCATAGGCCCCAGAATTAACATTCATTAAGACCTAGTGCCCAGGAGCTGAGGGAATCAGAAGCAAAGTTCCTACATTACCAGCTGCAAAGACAGCCTTTGGCAGCAGAGTGGGGCTGGTCCTTCTTTGGACAAGGACGCACAGAGGCGACTCCAGCCCAAACTGCCTGAGGCAAGCCCCAGTCTTATCCTGTAGGCTTTCTTATGCTCCCAACTCTTGTCTTCTTCTTTCTCCTGCAGAGCTTGCAGTGGCCCAGTGCACACAGCGCCCCGTTGACGTCATCTTCTTGCTCGATGGCTCTGAAAGGATCGGGGAGCAGAATTTCCACAGGGCCCACCACTTTGTGGAGGAGGTGGCCCGACAGCTCACGCTGGCCAGGAGCAACAGCGACAACATGAATGCCCGGATTGCGCTGCTGCAGTATGGCAGTGAGAGGGACCAGGATGTGGTCTTCCCACTGACGTACAACCTGACGGAAATCTCCAATGCCCTGGCGCAGATCAAGTACCTGGACTCATCCTCCAACATCGGGTCAGCCATCATACACGCCATCAACAACATTGTGCTCAGCCCGGGAGATGGGCAGCGACTCGCCCGGCGCAATGCTGAGCTCTCCTTTGTCTTCATCACTGATGGCATCACAGGAAGCAAAAACCTTGAGGAGGCCATCAACTCCATGAAGAAGCAAGACGTCATGCCCACGGTATTGGCTCTCGGGAGTGACGTAGACATGGACGTCCTGCTGAAGCTTGGCCTCGGGGACCGGGCAGCCATATTCCGGGAGAAGGACTATGACAGCCTCTCCCAGCCCAGCTTCTTCCACAGGTTCATTAGGTGGATATGTTAAATGAAGGAAGTGCACATGTCCTCCTCTCACCAGTATACATACCCCTGATATTACCTGTTTCATTTTCTTCCCTCTGTATGGTTGCTAGCAACTCTGAGCTGACCCAGAACAGCTACCCTCTGGGTCCTCCTTTCTAGCCAAAATCCAGAGCTCTTTTTTCATTTTCATGATGAAAAGTTGTGTATCTTACATTTATGGTGCTAATTAAAACCAAGATCAAAGCAGGATACAGAGCCATACGACGTACTTCTGTAAAGCTTTACACACACTAAGCCGTGCCTTGCGTACGTACTGTAATCCTAGGAGAGCTTGTCAGAGAAGTGAGAAACCTTTCCAGTGTAGTGGGACAAATGATCATCTCTTGTTTTCAAAAACTCTCAATATCCCTCAGCATCCTGTGAGGAGCTTTATGGTTGTGACATCGCCCATTCTTTAGCAAACCCTTTTCCGGATTATCTCATCTTTTCTGTTCTCTTGGTACTTCTGTCCTGAGGGAACCGAGTGAGTTTATGACACATCACATGCTGCTTGAAATGGTCAGCGACTTGCTTTCCTTTTGCATGGCCCTTGGTGGCTTGCTCCTCTTTCCCGGCAGCAACGGGAAGGTGAGAGGTTTTGCTGCCTTCTACAGTTGTCTGCAGATGCTCCTTTTGGGGCTCTATCTTAAATTTCACAGATCGTCTTTAAGATCTTTTTCCTGTGGGCCATATCTCCCTTGCTTCCTTCTGCCATTCTGGCCTTCATCAGAACCTGTTCATTTATTACTGCACCCAAAATCCTGGCTGAGAAGGGCAGCATGCCTCCCAGCATCTCACAGAACACTGGGCAGCCACCAGAGCTGCCTCCCTGTCATCCCAATGTTCTCAAAGCAACCATGGTGCCTTCTTCCCACTGGTATCTGCTGAGCAATGCCCAAATTTGAACTTGAATTGTGCTGTTTGCAAAAATAAATGAATAAACTCTTTTCACCCTATCCTGAAAAAATCTCTTTATTCTGTAGTTTGTCTCCTTTTTTTAAATTATTTTTAATGAGCAGCTGATTCTCCTGGTGCTAAGCTGGTAAGTCCAGATAAGTTTGTATTCTGCCTCTCCTCACAAATGCTGGAGCACAAGGCCAGGGGTCCCTGCAGCGCAGGGGTCATGGGGCACTGCTGAGGACCTGAAGGACCACGGGATGCTGATGGGGCACCTCCAGCTCTCCCCACCGTCTCCAGCAGTCCCTGTTCCTCTCCCCCCTGGCCCTGCACCCTGCCAGTGCCCACCAAACTGTGGTCTCTCAGTGTGACAAAGACCATGTCTTCATTCCTGAACTGCTTCGTGTTCCTCCCCTGTTCATGGGTGAGGAGAGCAGGGGTCCCCAGGTGCCCCTCTTTGAGTGGGGCTGTGCCTTTCCCCACCATGAAGGAGGCATTGCACCTGAGTCACACTTTCCCCATGCTTTCTTCAGCCCCTCTTGCATCCAACACTTGTGTGTCTCAAGCCAGGACAGCAGGGCAGGGGAACCCTTCAAGGACAGGGGCATTTCTGTAAGGTTGCATCCACGGTGGTGGAGGTGGGATGGGGAGGAGAGGCTGGGCAGGGCTTGGGTTGTCCGTAGGGGACCACAAGCATGGGGTGCAGAGGAGCCGGCAACGCTGGTGCAGGGAAGGGCGTGGCGGTGGGGAGCGGTGGCCATGTGTGCTGCAGTGTCACTGCCATGTTTTCCCTCCTTTGGAAAGGAGAACTGTAGGGGAGCTTCAAGGGCCACAGGACAAAACACGACTGCATCCAGAGAGGAGCCGCAGGAGTGAAATCGCACTGCCCCAGCACGCACACATGCCCAGCCAGCAGTGCAACAAGGATGAACAAGGCTGTGCTGGCAGTACACCTGGGTGAGATGGGCTGAGCCATCTCTTTTGGAGACTCCCTCTGCCATGGTGAGCTGCTTGTATTTGTGCCACTGGCTCCAGCACCCAGTCACACTGCCCGGCAGCAAAGCCTTCTTGATAACGGGGATGGGAAGGGTCCTCTTGAGCCATGACAATGGGTAAAACAAAAATAAAACAGCAGCAAAAGCAGCCCTGTGTTAAAATTGTTGTGGTGAAAGTACTGCCAGGCTTTTCACCTTTCCTAGTGAGCATGCCACAGTCCCATGGCCATGGCTCAGGGGCTTCAGAAAGAGAGCTCACTACTTTTTCCTATTCCTGGCGTGGAGGATGGCAACCCATACAGCTCAGCAAGGGGAAAGTTATGGCATTCCCTGGCCAGCCCCTCTGCTACAGCTGGGAAAGCTCACACGAAATGTAAGGACTTCTACGGGCGGTGGGATCCATGTCAGTAGCCGGCATCATTGCACAGGAAAAAACACGCGGACACTAGCAGACTGCAAACCAGCATGTGATACTCCCCACGCTGCTACCTGCAGCCTCGGGGATGACTTTCAGAGGGCGTTCCCGAAAGACAGAAGACGGAGCTGCTGCCCATCGTTTCACAGTGATTCCAGGTCAAAGAATTTACAAGCTAAAAACAAGAAAATCACTCAGCAGGCAAAACGCTGCTGTAAGAGAAAGGAAAGGAGCAGAGCAACATGCAGGTGGCTCCCATGGGGCGTTCAGCTTTGTGTTTCATCACTTCACTGCCATGTGGGTGGAAGATGTCCTCTTCAGTCAGAGTCAGAACTGCTGCTTGAGCTGCTGGAGTGCTGGAAGAGATAAAACAACTTTAGGGTAGCACAGAAACAACCCTCTTTCTCACCATTTCTGATAGGTGTTAGCGATCCTGTGGTGGGTGCCCATTCCCGGTGCCCAGCTGGGTCCAGGTTGAGCCTGCAGCAGGTGGCTGCAGACCCACCTCTCCCCGGGTGTCTTTGCATGCCAGCAAAAGGGGTGCCCTCAGGTTTGCACACTGGCTGGATTGGAAGCTAGTAATTAGTTAATGTCAAGGCCCCAGGGGCCATGTGGAGGGTGAGCCTGCGTGGGAGTCAGCACAGCACCACGGCCTCAGACAGCAAACCCCGGCCGGGATACCTTGACTTGAAGGTAAAATGGCTACTAATAACATCACCACAATGTTTATTGCAATGCTGTTACAAACCACGTTTTAGAGTTTGGAGTCGTTATTTTTCTGCTTGGAGAATATAACTATGGGCATATCATGGGAGGTCTGGTTTTTTAATTATTATTTTGCAAGGCTGTTCAGGCCAATTAAGCAAACTCCAGAAGGGTCCTGCTCTCTGCCAGCGAGGGCAAATATCAAGGCAGATCACTTTCAGAGGCATTACACAGTGAGAGGAGCTGATGGTTTGCTTTGTTTGGGAAATGCTCCGATGGTGGAACTGGGGTTTTGTTTAGCAGTCCCTCACTCAGACCTACTCCGGATGGTGCCCATCCCTGGAATGGCATTTTCTTCAGCATCTACTCCCAGCACAGAGAATTGCTTTTCCCTTTTTGGGTTTTTTTTTGGTTTTTTTTTTAAGAGGGAACTGAACTGCTCCTCTGCTGTGGGACATTGAGCGAATGTCACTTATGGAGGTACAACTTGCTCTTGGGTGAGCAGGAAAAAGTCCTGGGATTTAATACACCACGTGGTGCACCCTGAGCTCTGTCACTGTTTCAAGTGGCTTCAAGGAATTTCATGGATCATGTTTCAAAAGACTCGCTTGAAGTGACTCATGCTTGCGTATTTATTAACCAAACAGGAGTCTCCATGTCCAAAAAAAGCCACCTAGATGTTGGCAGCCCACTCCAGCCGCCACAGAGTGGAAGAGGGGAGTCCCAGCTGCCCAGGCTGGACGCTCTGGCATGCATGAGGGGGTCCGAAGGACCACAGCAGAGACTCGGAAGGGTCCACTGCTGCCTCACTCTTACCTTGCCTCCGTGGTGCTTGGAGTGCTTCTTCTTGTGCTTCTTATGGTGCTTCTGATGGCAGTCATGGGGGTGTGGTGGGCACCCTGGCATTCCCGGTGGTCCCGGATGGGGGTGCCCATGGGGATGATGCCCCAGAGGGGGGTGCCCATGGGGGTACTGCCCCGATGGGTAGGGGCCAGGTGGAGGGGGGCCACAGGGATAGCCACCTGGGGTTGCTGGGGGATAGGCTCCCGGGGTGCCAGGCAGCACTGGAGGGTAGCCAGGGTAGGGACCTGCTGGAGTGCCAGGACCAGGGTATCCCGGAGGCGCAGGCGGGCAAATTTGCACTTGCGGTGGTGGCACTCCTCCAGGCACACCTAGGAAGAAGAGTGGGGCTGTTACCGAGCAGAGCCGGGCTTTCCCCAGACAGGCAATGCAGGGAGTTGGTGTACCCATGCATCCAAAGGACTCCTCCCGGTGTACCCCCTCCTCACAAATGATGCCCCACTCCCCTTCGGTACACAGGTAATCCCCCCGGGTGCCTGTGGCGATTGCCCTGAGCACCCCTCTGAGCCCTGATGGCTGTGTGGTACCCGTGCCCAGGGGTATACGCGCAACCTCACCTGGGTTGGGGTTCCACATTCTCCACTGCCCCTGAGCTGCAAGGGAAGGACAGGCACCATCAGTGCTCCTTCGCGGCACCTCCTGTCACAGGGACATCATCGCCCTGCCAGCAGCTGGGACCCAGCTCCTCTGCCCCATGTGTATGCCCCGGGCAGAGATGGCACTCGCTTTCCAAGGAGTGCCATCCCCCCATAGACCCTGACAGCCACCCCACCCCTTCAAGTGATAGCGCTGACCCCAAGAGTGGCTGTCCCCACCTCTATGCACCCCCAAAGCCTGGGCATGTGGTTTCCATCATTAATAGAAATTATAAACCACCTCTAGCCAAGCCTGGGTGCCCAGCCCACGTCTTCGTGGACCACGAGGGGCTGGGGACACCATGTCTCAGTGCAGTGCCAGCCATGGGGTCGGCGCACCCTGGCCCACGGGCGCCCGTGCTCCCATTGACCCCGTGCTCCCCGGCTGCCCTGCGGCCCCACCAAGTGCTGCTGCCTTGGGGAGCCGCTTTCACTCACCGAACCTGCAGAAAAGCTCCCAGCAGAGGCGATGCTGGCAGCACGCTCTGAAAGCACCACCGCCAGCAGCACCTCTGATCGCTGTCCTTGGCACGGCTCTCCCAGGGTGGCAGGCACCCGTTAAATACCAGGGCCTGGCCTGGGTGAGGAAGGGTGCGGCGGGCAGGGGTGACACCACCGAGCGGTGGAACCGGCCGCACTGCTCCCTGCACCACAGCCATCACCATGGGCACATGGGAAACGTCAACATGCCGCTCCCAGCTGGCACAAAGGTCCCACAGGGCTGATAAAAACAGGGGACAGAGGGTGGTGGTTTCACCTCCCAGCATCAGGTGATGGGGTGAGTCAGACGTCCCCACCATGAACCCTGGCTCGGTGCTCCCAGCAAGGGCACAGTGTCTGGAGGGGGGTGGCTGGCACGGGGGGTTCACCCTCTCGCAGGCACTGCTGTGGGACAGCGAGGCTCAGGGTCCAGCTAATGACTCCCTGCGACACTGATCAGGGTGCTGCCATGGTGTGCGGGTGGAGGAGGTGATATCTGCCGCCAGACCTGGTCAACAGAGACAGGAGGCAGGGCTGGATGCACCGATACTCAGGTCTTCCTCTCGGGGGTCTATGAGGAGGGGGCAGAGCTCCTCCCATCCCATCCCCATCTCTCTGCTAACACCCCTGATGCTGCCGTGTGTTTGGCAGCACTCCCTTCCCGGGCCAGTGAGCAATGCAATGGGCTGGTCTTGTCATGCACCGTCAAAAAGACACCTCGCAGAAAGGGACTGCACCAGGTCTTGCCCCAGCCTTGTGGGCAGGGGGGTGTCTCCGGGGGGTTTCTGGGCACAGAAACACACAGGGGTGTACGGGGTCAGGAGGTGCCCATGCACGGGGATCTCCTCCTAGGCAGCACCTTGGAGTGCCTGCCGTCCCCTCTGCTGGGAGCCCTGTGGCCCCACGCACTGCCAGCCCAGCTGGCTCTTTCTGCCCCAGGGATGGGGGGATGGAGACTGGGGTCCAAACCCCAGCCAGCAAAAATCACCCTTGGCCAGGTAAAGGCCAGCAGGGGACATGACGCTGGGATCTGCCTGAGTGGAGCAGCATTCCTGAGGTGGATACCAAAGGAGCCCAGACAGGAACGAGCATGTTTCCCAGCTGTATTTGCTGCTGCAGAGCCCCCAGACTGTCAGAGCCCCTCTCAGGCCACCCGTTTCTCCAGCAGTGCCAGCACAAGTGCCGAGCCTTGTTTCGCCTCCTCCAGCAGCCCGGAGACCTTCTGTGACATCTGCAGAGGAAGGGAGAAGGTGCATCGTTTGCCACTTGCCAGGACAGAAGAGCCATCCACTTGCCAACCCCATGCATCCCGCTGGTGGCAGAGGGAGGGGGTGCCTGGGCACGAGGGGTCCCAGGGACTTCATCTCTGTCCCACCTCATCCCCGCCACCAGGGCCGGGACACACACACGGCCCCTGCTTACCGCAAGCTTGAACTTCTCATCCGTTATGTCCTTGAGGTTGATCATGACGTTGAAGTAAGCTCCAAACACAGCCGCTTCCAGCATTTTGGCTCCCACCTAGGAAAAGAGGCTTGCAAGAAGCTCTCCTGCTGAGCCAGAGCACCACCATAGGGTCCTGCAGCAGGGCAGACCTTACGCTGCAGGACTCCCACCCTCCATGATCCAGCGGCACGCAACGCTTTCCAACCCGGTATTTTCAGGACGTGGCTCTGGCAGTGGGAACCATTCATGGCCTTGCCACACAGGTGGGAAAACTCAGGCAAGGGCTGGTGGAGGTCAACTCTCCTACAAGGGTTGCAAGCTGCCAAAAAGTTAGCGGGCAGAAACTACTGGCCAGTTTGGGAAGCATGGCTGGAGAGATGCATCCCAGAGGTCAGGACACGATGGGACACCTTGCAGGGAAAAGCGGTGAGCCTGGCAGCCTCCAAAGCCCCAACCCAGGGCCGTACCTGGATGTCGGATTTGCAGGCCAGGTTGCAGTGGCATGCCAGCTCCTTCAGAGCAGGCCAGAGCCCGCTCACCTTCTCTGCCAGGGCACAGGGCACACTCACGGCTGTCTTCAGGCCCTGTTGCATGGCAGCTGTGCGTCTGGGAGGGGGGGACAGCCCCAGCGTGAGTGGTGGGTGGCCGTGCTCCCCCAGTCTGCAAGTCCCCACCAGCCCAGCTCACCTCTGCCGCTCTTCAGGGGTGCTTTTTGGCAGCTTCATAGCTTCCTGCAGGCAAAGAAAGGCAGGTTTGCTGCCATTTGCTCCAAGACCCTGTGTGCCTTGCATTGGGGGCCAGAGCAGACCCGATAGCTCCCATGTTCTTGCAAACCTCCTTTAGGTGATGATGTCCCTTCCCCCGGCCCTGGCTTGGGCCAAGGTCACAGCCCTGCTCCTAAGGACACTGGCAAGCAGCAATGCCAGTGCCCCTCCCAGCTGGAAAGCCCCTTGCTTCCTGGTGGGACATCTGCCACCAGTGGGACCTCACCATGTAGCTGCTGAAGGCGCGGGAGTCAGAATCCACCATTGCCACCAGCTCGTCCATGGCCTGGTGGAAGGGGGGGATCAGCTTCCTCATGATGGGGTCCAGCTCCTCAAACTGCCGCTTCCCATAGCTCATCAGCCCCACCATGCAGCCCAGCGCCGCTCCCTGCGAGGGCACAGGGGTAAATCCTCCAGCAGGACACAGCGCTCATCACTACTGCCATGCCGGCTCCCTTCGGGAGCTTGGCACACCCAGAGGACCCCCAGGGAGGCAGGGACCCCATCCCGGTGTGGGGCACATACCAGGGCGGCCGCGGCTGCGGACACGGAGCCTCCTCCCGGTGCTGCCGACCTCCCACCGACTGCTTGCACAAAGGCACCCAGTGGCTTGGCCACCAGCCCCCCGTCCACCTCTCCTGCCTGCACCAGGTACCTGCGGCACAGCGGCCCCATGGGTCAGAGCCCCCCAGGTGCAGGGACACCCACCATCACCGCCCGGTCCCTTCTCAACCAGCACTACCCTCTCCAACAGGTTTTCATCCACCCCTTGGCTCTGCGGGTGGCTGAGAAAGGGGCTAGCCCAAAAAACCCAGTGGGAGGGTCAGGGAGAGGACAAGGAGCCCCATGGAACAGACGGACAGCTGGGGAGCACATGTCCTGGTGGTGTGGGGGGTTCCTCTGCATTAGACAGGGTGGGCTCGTGCAAATGGCATTTGGTGGGACAGAAATGCGCCTGCAGTCACGTCCCCGGGGGGCAAGACAAGGACTTAAAGTGCACGTCCTGATTTCACCTCAGCACGGGTGCATTTCCCTTCCTCTCCCCTCGCAGACATGTGTTTTACACTGGGCACTGCAGCACAGCACCTCTCATTGGAAGGCAGCGTGTGAGCCGGAGGCAGTGAAATTTGGGCTGGGGATGGAGTAGAGGATTTAACACGTACATGCTCACGTTTGGCCACAAAACCTGCTCCTGCTGCCTGCCTGAGTGACCTGGAGTCCCCCCAACCCACGTTCACAACCACCAGTGTTTGGGAGCAGGGACCACCCCGCGTCTGCACAACACCCAGCAGAGATGTCCCCTCGGTGTGAAGAGGAGCTGGGTGCAGGTGCCACTCCTAAAACAAGCTGAGTGCAAGATGCAGGCAGCAGGATCACCCCATCCAGGCAGGGATGGGCACCATGATGAGAAGGGGGGTGGGGGTCCCTACTCGATGATGCGTTCCCGGGGGTGAAACGGAGACAGGGAGTCCAGGCCCAGCCGGTTGACCACCTGCAAGGAGCAGCACCACCGCGTCAGCCCCGTCGCAATAAGTCCCATTGCATCCTCATTCCCTGCTGTTAATTAACCATGGGTGATCCAGCCCTAGGACAGAGTTGCTCGGGCCACCACCCGTGGAGAGGACAGCTGACGTCACCAGCCTGTCCCATCCCAGACTTGGGGGCGGCGTGCGGCCGCCTACAAACAATTGGAAACTACACCGATAAATAATTAGCTTGCTCTTATCTAGCATGTTCCCCATAGGGTGGAAAAGTCCCTCCCTCCTGCAGCTGAAAAGCAGAGCCCGTCTACTCGCTTCCAGCTTACGCCGGTCCTGGGGCAGTCTCCCATAATGCCATGCACTGTCCTTGAGCTCTGGGGAGGTCTCCTTCCCCTCCTGGCCTCCATGCAGGCAAGCTGGGCAGCTGCTGCCTGCACTCTGTCCTCACGGGATGGGGTCTCTGCTCCCTGAGCATCTCAGTGTCCTCAGGGCAATAAAGCAACTTGTCCCACTTGCTGTGCACTCACAGCTCGCCAGGCACCACCGCTGGAGACAAGTGTCACACCTGGGGGCTGCTGTGGTCCCAAATCTCTGCTGAATGCCACTTTGGGAGGCTGGGTGATCCCACCCTTGTGTTGGTACCAGGAGGTACCATATTACCACCCGGAGGTTGGTACCACGTTACCAGCCTGATCTTCTGTTCCTCCTCCAGGATGAAGAGTTTTTCCTTCTTGATGTAAAACTCAGCAGTGTCCAGCATGGCCTTCTTGGGGACAAGCCCCACCAGCTGGGACCCCACCACGGGGAGGTTCAGGGCCTGTGAAGGACATCAGAAATGTGACTGTCCCCAGAGCCACAGGCACCGCTACCCGCCCAGCCTGGTGGTCCTCATCCTTTCCCAGGACCTGGGGAGCTCATGGAAAAGCCTTCAATGGAGCTAGCAGCAAGTTACTGAGCTTTTGGGGTTTTCGTGCCATTCAGCACTCTGCCCAGCTTGGCTGAGCTGACTGTGAGATAAAGCAGAGCCTGACCTGGGGATGGGGAGAGAAACTTGGAGGCAGACATTGTCTGCGAAGCCCCCATTGAAACAAGCATGGCGTGCCGCCCTGCGCTACCCACCTCCGCGTCTCGGCAGACCTCCTCATAGACGGCGTGGAGCGGCGTGGTCTCAAAGTCCAGCAGGTTTGTCGAAACCTGGGCTATATTCTCTTCCTCCAAATACCAGCCGATGCCCTGCACCTTCTTCAAGCGCCCAGGCTGCCAAGAACTGCTGTGGTCAAGGCATGGCCCAGGAGGCATGGGGGCAAGCAGGTCTGCTCCCGGCATGCCACCGGCATGAGGGTACCTGGTCAGCGCCTCGACCCTGCTCACGGAGGTTGAGGGCGATGCGGTGAGCCAGCTCCTTGGTGCACAGGAGGTTGACGTTGTATGCGATAAGGAAGGTCCGGGCGCCCGTCACTGTGGCCCCCCACCGGGGGACAAAGGTTGGAGGCCCAAAATCGGGAGCCCACTCTGGTTTTGCAAGCTGGGGAGGAGGAAGGAGAGCACGTGGGCTGGCACCGTCGAGCAGCACAAGCCACCTTCCTGGGGACGGCATCTCCCTCCCCAGCCAGCATCTGCCACGACCATCTCCATGTTCAGCAGCACCCAAAGCATTTCATCAGCTCCTCTCAGTGCGAAGGGACTGTGCCAGCCCCTGGTACCCTCCCTGAAGCCGGGGAGGTGCAGCTCGGCTCTGCCCAGCCCATGCCGCCCAGCCAGGCACTGCCAGGCTCACCTTCTCGGGGAGTGCCTCGTACTCCCCAGCGCGGACAGCAGGCAGGGCTTTCCTGCTCTCCTGCTGCGCTGCCTCTCCGTATAGGTAAACTGCAAGACAGAGCCAGGGGTGAGCACCACCAGGCAGGGGCTGGTGGCACATCATCTAGCAGGGAGCAAACCCCATTTGGTTAAGCTTTTGCAAAAGGTGTGCAGTTTCTCCACAGCTGGAAGCATGCGGGGTGGGACGGGACGGGCAGAGGTTCCTGGCCCCCACTCACCAGGCACCCCCAGCTCCGCTGCCAAGCGCTGCCCGAAGATGTGGGCGCAGGTGACACACTCCTCCATGCTGACATTCATCACTGGCACGAAGGGGCAGACATCCAGGGCACCCATGCGAGGGTGTTCACCTGGTGATGGGGCAGATATAAGGTAAGGATGGGAGCTGGGAAGAGCAAGCAGACAAGGAGGGAGGACAGCCCTTTCCCAACCTCTTTTGCAGACTGGGCACTGCCGCCACGAGGAAAGTTGAGTTTGCAGCAGTAATGTCTACTCCAGCCCAGGGACAGGAGGGATTCAGCCTCTCTTGATTGGGAGGATGAGCTTTGCACAGTCCCACCACCATCCATCCTGGCAGTGCTGCTTACTGCAGGTGCAGTAACGTGCCGTACTCAGCCACCGGCAGCTGATTTTAGCTCCAGCCATGCAAGGTGCACCTGGAGCTGACCACGCGCCACAGCCGAGGGATGCCTCCCACCAGATCAGCTCCTGCGCTGCCCCCAAGCTCACCCCTGTGCCGGCTCATGTCAATGAGCTGCCCAGCCATGCGGGCTGCACTCAGTGCCCCTTCGACGACAGCTTTGGGGGACCCCACGAAGGTGTAGACAGTGCGGTTTGTGGAGGCGCCGGCATCCACATCCAGCAGCACGCAGCCTGGTGTCTGGGAGATGGCCTGCCCCAGTGCATCGATCACCTGCTGGACAGCAGAGGGGGGCAAGGTGGCTGAGCTGGTCGGACCCCTGCTACAGCCTCAGCTTCGCAAGGAGGGGGACACCTTTTCTCAGCTCTCCCCCTTCCCATTTGTGCTGTGGTTGGGGATGATCAGTGGGGATGCAGCCCCAAGCTGCAGAGGGTGCAGGATCCAAAGGCATGAGCATCCCACTCCTACCCAGGGGGTTTGGGACACCCCTGGCTCCCAGCAACCCCCAAACCCGCCGTGGTGGGGGAGAGATGCCTGCCTGCTGCTGCATGTCAGAGAGCACCATCACAAATTGCTGTTCCTGAGGATATTATCCCCTGCCAGCTTCAAAACAGATTTGGTTCTGTAAAGCCTGTTCCCTGGGGGAAGCAACGGTTTTATTGCAATTTTGGGTTTGCTGAACTCCCCTGCCCCTGCCAAGGCCAAAGTTCAGCCTAGGGCTGATGCCCAGCACAGATCCCACTAACCTGGATGGCGTGTTTTGGCACAACAACTGCAAGCAATATTTCTCTAAGGAGTTATGCCAGACCACTCTGAGCCCTGGTGCTACAGCAACCTGCAGGCAGTAGAGAGAGGGGGCTCTGACTCCCCACTTCTCACCGAGGTGCCAAAAGGGAGCAGGGGCTGCCTTTGGGCATTTTTAGCATTAGCCAGGCAGGGAAGGTGCACAGCACTTCAAAGGAGGCAGGGCAGTCTGGCAGTGAGTGCTGCCTGCATGGCCCCTCCGCCAGGGCAGTCCAGCTGCCCGCAACCCACGAGGGCCCACCCCTCAGCCCCTCCACGCATGCCCTCACCTCCTTGTTATTCCCCTCCGAGAAGTTGGGGACACACTCCACCAGCTTGGTCATGGTCCCAGGGTCTGCCTGTACCTCGTGGCCGCCGGCTCAGCTCCTCACACCCTGTGGGTTTGCCTGCCCTTTCCTGTCCCACTGCAGAGCAAAAGCCTCCCAACACCCAACACCGTTGCCTCTTCCCCGAACAGGGTTTCTCATTAACTGCATCGATCGGTGCCCAGGAGTAAGAAAGGGTTTTGGATAAACAACGTGGTACTGTCCCTCTGTCCCTTCTGCGTCTGGAGCAGTGCTTGCCAGGGCCAGTGTGCTTGCCAGGACCAGCCTTCAACACTAATTAACCACCAGCACCAGTTAATTGCTAGGAGAAGGTGACGCCATGGAAGAAAAGCATCTGCAGCACCCAGCACCAGGCTACCCGATGAGACAGCCTGCTCCTGCCCAAGGCACAGCAACAGGAACACCAGCAGAACACGGTAGTGGGGGACAGCTGCTTCCCAGGACCCCCAGCGTGAGCATCACAGGACTCCCAGCATGGGCATTGCAGCAGTGGGTAAAAGCTCTCGCTGTGAGCAGGATTCGAACCTGCGCAGGGAAACCCTATTGGATTTCGAGTCCAACGCCTTCACCCCTCGGCCATCACAGCCCCAGCCCTGGGCATCCGGGGGGCACACCTGCCCCCTGCCCTGGTCACCCCCCAGTCCCCTCTGGGCACCTGGAAAACACCTGGGAAGTGGGGAAGTCTCTGGGGCAGCCGGTGCATCCCCACACACACTCAGCCCTGCCCTGCTCCCCAGGCGCTGGCGGCAGGGCCCGTCCCCAAAAGCCGGCACCCGGGGCACCGCGCTGGCAGCACTGCCCCCCCAGCGCCCCAGTGCCCGGC
>WAAD01019619.1:1168-30461 GCA_013389945.1 Fregata magnificens
ATATTTTGGGACTTTTCTGCAGAGTAGCTCTAGCTTGGTTCTGTGCACGTTGGGGCTTTTGGCAGCTAGAGCACATTAATGAGCTCCTATGGTACATCCTCCAGTTTAATTTTCAGTGAGGTTCAAGATGCCCCTAAAGCGAACGAACACTCGACAAGTGGTAACAAACAAAAGATTTGCCTCAGAAGTGCGCTCTAGACCTGAACTAAAATGCTAGTGTGAACGCACCCTCCGTCATTTCAGAGGACATTTGGCTTGAGTAATAAGGACCGACAGATTTTTCTCCTTATTTGCCTTTCAGGGATTTTCAAACTTTCCAAAAGAAAATGAGAAATACCCACAGGTATGTTCTCTCTTACCTCTGACTTCTTGTGAGAATTTTTATGATTTGAAATTTGGTGAAATAATAACAATTTCATACAGTTTCATCCCACAGACGTTTGCCTAAATTTTAAATAAGAAAGGTCAACAATTTCCAGGCTTTTTCATACTCTCTCGTTCTATTTACCTCAGAAGGAGATGTAAGTTACAGTTAAGGAACTTAGATGGAAATCTCAATGCATTTTCCAGTTTACTCATCTTTGGTTCAATATAAACAGTCATAGTCATCTTTTCTGAAGAAATACAGTCCCAAGTTTTGACCACCCTCAAGGTGCAAAATTTGTTTTCTCTGTGCTTAATCAGAATTTCCCATGTTCCAGCTTATGCCCATTCCCTTTCGTCCTCTCAACTATCTACATCCGAGGAGAATCCATCTTCTTTAAATCATCCTATTACATAGGTGCAGACAGGAGTGAGATTTCCCTCCGCCCTTAATCATCCCTTTATCGGCCTGAGCGAGCCCAGGACTCTCACCTATCCCCCATACACCATGTGCTCCAGACCCTCTACCTTCTTGGTGACCCTCTGCTGGACTTACTCCAATATGCCAATGTCTTTCTTATACTGGGGAGCCCAAAACTGGACACCGAGCTCCAGATTGTAGTCATCTCAGTTCCAAACACATTGCCTTTGCTTGAGGTGTTATAAGGCGTATAGAAAAAGTCTGAGGTGAGCCATGTGCAACTTTCAGCCTGACACCTCTGTACTAAGTGTTCTAGGTGATTAGAGGGGTCAGTGAGAATTTGTTTGTGAGCTTAAGCAGCCAGGAGCAACTAGAGATTGCTTCCTCAAGTTTTGCTGAAGTCCCTTCTCCCCCTGCTCCAGGCAGCTCCACCAGCCTTTGTTAAACTATCAAGGAGCAGATCTTGCGGGGATATTATCAAGCTTTTACTTTCATAAAGAAGACGGAGCTTGGCTGAACATGAAAGTTACAAGATGAACGAAAAGTAAAGAAAATCACAACTTTAAGAAGTCATCAGGCAAAGGCTATGTTATGTGGGTGATTTCTGAAATAAGTCTGTGGGTTCAAACAGGGCACTCATGGATTTTGCGCTTCAAGTTTTGTATAGCTGTGAGGACTTTCAATTGACATAAATTATTATTTATTGATTGTATTTGGTAAGTATCAACAAACTGAACAGCAAGTGTGGATGAGTCACACGGCGTGTGTATATGTATATATAGTATAGTCTCTGCCCCCGATTCCTTAAAATGTAAATTACCAAAGAAGATGGCAGGCGGAAGAGGTGAGCGGGGTGCATTGCAGGATCAGTGCCAAACTCTAGAAATTAACCTGGTTTTGTGGTATTTGTCCAAAAGCCAATATGTGTACATTATACTGGCTTCAATTAAAGCATGTTCTACCTACATGTTGGGGAATCTTCCTCCTACTCTTACCTTAACTGTGTCAGGGATGGAGTGACAGCATGAAATCCAAAAGCCTACTCAGTTCTGCTAAGCACATAACAGCAAAACAGCTGTTGCTGTGTTGTGAGCTCTTTTAGATAAAAAGCTAAACTTAGGCTGACTTTTAGTCCTTAAAGCAGGAGAACACGCAGCAAGATAAACTGACAACACGAATTTAGGCCCACAGCAATAACAAATAATCCTGTCATCCGGATGCTTATATTACAGCACACACCAAGTAGGAGCATTGTCTTCTATTATTTTTCGATTGTTAGTTCCAGGTAGAAAAAAGTGTCATGACATTATCAGGACACTGAAAATTCTATTTTACTATAAAAATAAATTGTAAAGAATTATTACCAGGTGTTCCACCAGATAAATGTACAAATACATTCTCTTTTCAAACAACAGGAGTTGTGCAAGTGTACCCGATAGAAAAATATTACTCTTTCTTCATCGGCAACACCTGAGGAAGGTGTCAGCCCACACAGACAGATAGAAACACATGTTGAGATAAAAAAGGTAATGCGCTGCCGTCAAAAGGATACATCTCTCAGATCAAGCCAGAACTGTAAATGTCTCTATTGTGTTGACCATTTTTTTTAGATAATCAATTTTTTCTCCCAATTCTGGGTGGGATAAAAATATGAAATGTTGGAAATTTGCTGGAATGAGAAAATAACTTTCTTGTATATGGCTATCCGTGCAGCAGATTTCAAACTGACTGAGACTGGCTGCTGAATGCCTCAAAATTAACTTTCTGCTTTGACCGGTCTAAAGATAGATGAAAGAATTCAAACATGGGTTTGTATTCTGGGAATTCGTTACAGTTCAACAGTGCTTAAAGTAGTGGGTTTGGTTTTAATGAAACATAATAATAAAGCTCCTGATTATACAAGCAGAACTCTGTTACTGATCACCGACAGAAAGCTCATGACATTCATAACTGCTGATCCTAAATTTAAAGTTGTTAACAATAGCAAACAAAAAAACCCAGTGTCTGCACTTTGATTCTTCATTCTCAGTTCTTATTTATGACGGTTCAAATTTTTGTGTCATAGCATCATTTTTTGCTGTTTTCTTCAGGCACCTTTCCCAAAAATTCATCGGAAAGTTGAATGTTTTTCACCCAGAGAACGTTTCAATAAATGAAAAACTGACCTGTTGCATTATTAACAAGTTTTAAATGGCACAAATCCCATAATTCAGCATCATTTATCTGTAAAGAGAAATGCAGCATGTTGAAAGCCGACATGGCAAATAAATCTTTGTTTTCAGTTTCTAGCAAAGAAGAACAATGAAAGAACAATGTACTGTGGCACCAAGAATAGTCTTTGGTTTAGCTGTCTGTCTCCCAACAGTTCTTAAAGCATCAAATGGATTTCTTCCAAGTTGCATGACTAATAGTCAGCTGCTACAGAGAGCAACTTTATATTCTGGGTCAAATCTATATTTGTTTATCTTGCTCCAGCTAAAGAATACACTAAGAACTTCCTTTTTTACCTATTTCTACCTACCGCCATTAGAGAAAATTCAGCTTCTCCTACTGAGATGATTTTTGCTGATGCAACGGAGTGACTCGTGCTTGGATTTGGTTCATAATTATGATAAGAAACATGCTAAAATTTTATTCAAATCATTACATAAATAATTGGGATGGATATTTTTCTTCCAATTTTGCTAAAGAAAACTGATTCTGATACTGATCCTCAGGGGAAAAAAAAAAAAAGTTTCTAGTCTTNAAACTGATTTTGATACTGATCCCCAGGGGAAAAAAAAAAAAAAGTTTCTAGTCTTAAGATGCCATTTAACAAAGATAACGGGCCAAATTCTGCTTTCCTTTTACCTTGCCATTTTTCTATAATTTTGGTAAAAAACAGAATACTTCCCATCTTAATTTTAAAATGCAGTTATAAGAAAACTAGACAAACGGTTTCAAAAGTTCATGTCCCTCATTAAAAAAAGGTTGCACTTAATCTTTTTATCTTAGTTTAGTATTCACATCAAATGTTGGATCATCGTACATCTTTTTTTTAATTTAAAGAGATATTTTCAGAAGTCTCTGCTCCAGGTAGTTAACTGTGAACATACGTGAACAACTGTGATTGCCTCATTTCTTACGTAAACATGTTTCTTCAGTCTTTCACTTCAAGGGATAATGTCCTGAAGTATAGTCATTTTTGTAGTTCTTCCTAGTGTATCCAGTTCTTTTGAGATAGTTAGTATCTGAGGCTAAATTGTCAAAGCGTGCTATTTATTTTTCTTTTTCTTTTTTTCTATAGTAACTCCTGGCTTCAGAAACGGATGGCAGACTGAAGGTACCTCACTGCCATAAGTCTATATGACTAAGTATATTAAGTCTGTAGTTTATACTGAAAAAATGGTGAACCCCTGCGTGGCTACGGTCAAAATAGTTTTGCGCTAGTTTCAGTACATATTAAAAACAGTTCAAGCAGAGTTAAGAAAACAAATGTCTTTTTCCTTATGTGACATTGATTTTTATTCTGTGAGTTTTTTGGGAACTTTTAAGAATGCTGTTTTAGGGGAATATTTCATCTGTTAGATTATCTGATTTCCTCTGTTATCAGACACTTGCTGAGTACCAGGGCACTTGAAAATCACATTTATAATTTTCTAATTCCGTGTTTCTTTTTCTTTCACTCTTTTATGACCAGTAGTTACCAACATGTGCTTACTGAAGTGTCCTCAGGATTTCTCTCTCTTCCATATAAAGAAAGCAAAACTTCAGTTTGAAGAATAACTTAACTGTCTTGTAAATAACTGACTTTTGTTTCCCTAAATAGCACCTTAATTTTAGCTTTATTCTAGTTTAAATGCTTTTCACAGCATTAGTATTTTCAGCTTTCTACTGCAGCTGTTAACAGCCTTTCTTTTCTGAGGTTTTGCTGTGTAATATTGCAATTGTGTTTGTAAACCATCTGTATTCTTATAGAAACGGTGCTCTGAATATGTAGTTACAAGTATCTGAAAACTTTGCTAGACACAGAGTTGACAGGGGCACCGGAAACTTTGAACATGAAAATGTGCACACACGGGAAACATTACAAACACTTTCAAGATTACTCCAAGATCTGTTACAGCTTTGTAACTTAAAGAAGAAAGCAGGGGTATCGGTGGATCTGGAGACCTGAGCACATTTCAGAGAGCCTTAGCACCAGAGCATCATGTATTTTCATTGCGAACATTCATATACATTTGTAGTTTGTATATGGACCTTCTACAATGTGTCATGCATAGCCTGTTACTTTAAGAAACGCCGTGTTATCAAGAGCATATTTTGATTATATGCTACAAGTTGGTTAAAATACTACTTTTCCTGAAATCTATAGCAAAGCTCCCACTGACTTCGCAAGACCGCTTTTCTTCTTTCTTTGGACTGCAAAGCTTAGCGCAGAGTCAGTAGCATTAGGACACAGCAGCAGAGGATTGCGCTTTTGTAATGTTCTTTTTACAGGAGTAGAGATCTTACCTGCATCCCTACAATGTTTTGATGGTTGGGTTTGCTTTCACTCTGGTCAATGACAGGACTCAGCTCATGTCAAAGTAGTAACAATTATTGTTTGCATTTAGTAACAATGGTTTTGATTTATTACTAAATAAAGAGCTCTGTGGCCACCTGTGTCACCATAACTGTTAGTAACTACTGTGAAAAAACCCTATTTTCTTAATCTATGTTGTATCGTTTAATCAGGTGATCCTGGGTCATTTTCTAATGATTCAGTGATTTAATTTTTATGGTAACATCCAGTTTCAGAGAGGACAAATAATTCCTGTGATGAATGCAGAGGACTTCTGACAGACTTGGTCTAAGAACTCAGTTTTGGTAGAATGCAAAACTGCACTCAAAGTGTGTAGACAATTTCTTAATTGTTGTAAGTGAATACCTCTGGCAATTTGCCTCTGACTTCCAAAAACGATACATTAGGCCTAAAGGTAAAAGTACTGTCTTTTTAAAGAGATATTTTATTTATGAGGTTAAGTAAAATAAAATGTAAGTGTTAAAATTAAAAATATAACCATCTTATATATAACCAGGTCTGATATCTAATAAGAACGAGCACTTCTCTGTGAGAAAGCCATTTGTCATAGGAGCTCAGAAAAAGAGTACAAATACCTACTAGTAGGTAAAAAAACCCCGTTCCATACACTAAAGCACACCTGGCCTCTTTCTCTGACAAATATTCTCATTCAGAAAATCTGTAGACATGATGTCTCCGGCATCAGTCCAGTTTCTGGCACAGTCCCCAGAGAAAGAGAGATGCTCTGTGGTTGGAATTTGTTTATTTTGTGTCGTTTGAGCGGCGCAAAGTAGGCAGATAGCACAATCCATCCTTTGTTTAACACAAAAAATGGACAGCAACTGTTGAAGAACTTATTCCCTTTTCTATAATTCAGGCACCTGGGTTTGCTCTGCCATCTCAAAAGCCAATCACCCATAATAAAAGACAATGCTGATTCTCTGTTTACTTCATTCTTAATGAAGTAATAGAAATATAATTCCTATAGAAATCAATAGAGTTTGTATCACTGGCCCTCAGTAAGAGTTGGATTGTGTGCCTGGCTGTTTTAGTAATAAGAATCACTACTTGCTTATGAAAACCACAGCATGTTCTTAAAATAAAAAAGAATGCCGCATTTCAAGGTAATTGAGTGCAAGAGAACCTTTTCTTGAATGAGAAATTCATAAGCTTTGGCTGGATACAAAATCTCTCTGTGCTCTGTCATGCTGCAGAGTATATGAATTTTGGTATCAGGTTCACTGTGAAATTACTGCACAGCCTGTGACTGACAGTAATTATAAACTCTCCATTTCTTTTGTTATTTTAGCATGTTATTTATTTCAGGGAAAGAAGGACAGGAAACTAAAAGGAGGATGAATATAAGTAGTTATTGTGAGTAGAAAATATGAAGTGCAATATCACAAGGAGCAGGCATACTAAAGATATTACTCTAAATTTCAATGTCAAGGTCCATTTCCAATTTTCAAGGTTAATAAGATAAGATCATGCATTCTCAAGTCCCTGCTTATGTTAATACAGTTATTCTTTTGCTTAGTTATCTCTCCTGGAATTTTCACAATAATTAATGATTTGGTTTTGGCAACCATAGTTGGTTTTAAACACATACAGTTTCTGTAAATTGCTTATTTTTGAATGGCTATCAAAATCCCCACCCACAGAAATCTGCTGTTATGTTATTAAACTGGTTTTTGGGGTGATGTTTATTCTCCATCTCACTGTCCATCAAACGGAAAAAAAAAAGCGCCCAAATGGATCAACACAAGATCCATCTAGTCCAGTAGTAAGTCTCCAGCAGTGGAAATAGCAGACCCTCTCTAGACAGAGGATATTTAGCTCACAAGCTGGGTCATTTTATGTGGTCCGTTCCCCTCCTGCTTTCACAGCATTCACAATTTTTACACTACACACTTTTACCCAGGTTTTTTTAACATCCATTTTGGAACCTGTTGCCCAAGAATTTGTTTAATCCCTTTTTCAATTCCTTGACACGGTCTGTCTCTGCATCCTCCTGTGACAGCAAGATCCAGATATTTGCTACTCACTAGTAAAATACTCATGCTTTTATCTATCTTAAACCAAAATATGTAACTGAGCACGTGCCAGTACCACGTGCTGTATGTCAGGAAAGAAACTCATGCTTCTATTGAGAACCAGAGCTTTTTAATCCCTTCAAGCTTCTGGTCCACTGCGCCATGCCAGGGGTCACTAGTTTCTTGTCATTGGTATAAAGATAACAACAGGCTCAAGACCAATACGAGCTGAAAGGAAAGACTCATCGTACCTCTGTAATATGCGGGAAGTCTGCATATGTCATCCTGTTATTCTCATACCTTTAGCAATGACTGTATGGCTAGAAGTGCCCCTTTCAGGCAAGACTGCCTCTGAATTCCCAGAGATGCCACAGTCTCACATTGTCTATGCCGCAAATCCTGCAGACTTGGCTTGAATTTATAATAATATGCTAAGTGGTCTTGAGGAGCTGCTTTTGCTCCATTAATTTTTCCTCCATTTACATTCAAGTTAGGAAAATCAGCCTACCTGGTTTGCTTTGACCCTTCAGAACATTAAAAAAGTTTCCCTGTGTCTCACTTCAGGTCCTTAAATTCTTAAATTTAGGACCTTAATTTTTTCTTAGGTCCTTAAATTCTTAAAATCGTAGCCTTAGGTTTTTAGGAAAGTCATGGGGCTGGGAGTTGACCTTATAATGCATTGATTCTGCCTGGTTTAGTTATTACGGCAGTAGTAGCAGCGCTGGATCAGAAATCACGTTACAGAAACTCTACAGAGGTGGTATTTCAACTCAGGGTGGTATCGTTGTACTTATGGATGGAAAAAAAGCAAGAATATCCAGCAGCATTGATTTAAGTTATTATATAATCAAGTATAACTAATTACATTAACACAACTGCATTTTTATCAGCAACTATATATAGGAGTTCTGTAGGATCAAATCCAGGTACTTCTGAAATTAAAGGCATTTTTGTTCGTGATTTCAACAGGAAGTGCATTTACTCCAAAACACGTGTGCTTCATGAGATAACTAAAATCTTGAAATTGGTTTATTGTAACAGATCTTTGTGTCCTACAGAAATGTTTGCTCCTGACAAACTTTTCACCCGTGTTCTTACATGGACGCACAGGAGACCAGCTGTTATTGCAGCAGCGGTGAATTTGGTCCCAAGAAAGTAAAGATTTTGACCTGACAGTACGTCCTCATTGACAAAATCTAGGGAATCTCTATTAAATATCAAAGATCTTCCTTGTTTTCTTCTAGTGAAGACATAATCGTAATAGTTCTGCTGGGTTAAGCTGGGTCTTTTGGCTTTTACCAAAAAGTGGTGGGTTGACCCTGGCTGGATGCCAGGTGCCCAGCAAAGCTGCTCTTTCTCTCCCTTCCTCAGCTGGGCAGGGGAGAGAAAATATAATGAAAGGCTCTTGGGTCAAGATAAGGATAGGGAGATCACTCACCGATTACTGTCACGGGCAAAACACACTCGACTTGGGGAAATTAGTTTAATTTATTCACAGTCAGATCAGAGTAGGATAATGAGAAATATAAACAAAATCTTAAAACATCTTCCCCCTCCGTCCCCCTTCTTCCTCGGCTTAACTTTACTCCCAAATTGTCTACCTCCTCCCCCTGAGCGGCACAGGGGGACGGGGAATGGGGGCTGTGGTCAGTTCATCACCCGTTGTCTCTGCCACTCCTTCCTCCTCAGGGGGAGGACTCCTCACACTCTTCTCCTGCTCCAGCGTGGGGTCCCTCCCACGGGAGACAGTCCTCCATGAACTTCTCCAACGCGGGTCCTTCCCACGGGCTGCAGTTCTTCACGAACTGCTCCAGCGTGGGTCCCTTCCACGGGGTGCAGTCCTTCAGGAGCAGACTGCTCCAGCGTGGGTCCCCCATGGGGTCACAAGTCCTGTCAGGAAACCTGCTCCAGGGTGGGCTCCTCTCTCTCCACATGTCCTCCCAGGAGCCTGCTCCAGCGCGGGCTTCCCAGGGGGCGACGGCCTCCTTCAGGCGTGCACCTGCTGCAGTGTGGGGTCCTCCACGGGCTGCAGGTGGATATCTGCTCCTCCATGGACCTCCATGGGCTGCAGGGGGACAGCCTGCCTCACCACGGTCTTTACCAGGGGCTGCAGGGGAATCTCCGCTCCGGTGCCTCAAGCACCTCCCCCCCCCTCCTTTTTCACTGACCTTGGTGTCTGCAGAGTTGTTCTTCTCACTCCTCTCTCCCAGCTGCAGTTACGCAGTTTTGTTCCCCCTTCTGAACTGTGTTATCCCAGAGGCGCTACCGCCATCACTGATGGGCTCGGCCTTGGCCAGCGGCGGGGCCGTCTTGCAGCCGGCTGGCATTGGCTCTGTCGGACATGGGGGAAGCTCCTAGCAGCTTCTCACAGAAGCCGCCCCTGTAGCCCCCCGCTACCAAAACCTTGCCACGCAAACCCAATACATACCTGAATGCATATTATAGTTTATATTTATACAGAATATAGTTTAGCAGTCTTCTTATCCTGAGCTACTATGCACTGTATGAACATAACTGTAGGTCATTTTTTTTCTGAATTAAACCATGAGATTGGCTGCCCTTATGGGAAGCAATACTTTGCTACAGGCAGCACCGCAGCGGTGCAGACTGCACCTCTCCCACTTCCGAGAGCTCTGAAATCCTCCTGGAGACAAGGATGTGAAGCTTGATCCGACTAGCAGCAGAAGAGTTCAGCTCTGGGTGACACGGAATGCTTAAGCCTGTCATTAGCTTATTTCCCTTCAGTAGATCTGAGTAAGTTACTGTGACTCTTCATGTGTTTAGAGTTAAAGATGTGTTAAGTACTTTGCTGCATCAGGACTGAAGTGCTAATGGAGCCCCTAATCCTTCTGCATATCCCAGCACTGGAACTGCTGTGTGCTTGAAAGGGCGCACCCAAGCCCGGAGATGTAAATGATACAGCAAAGTCAGTCAACTGATTTTCCCTCCTTTGCCTTCACTTAAATGTTGTTCCTGGTTGCAGTATAATAATAAATCAAATTTTCCTCTAAGGAACCGGGGATGTGCCTTCTAGAGCCTGACTTGATGCAGGTGATGCTCTTATTGGAGAAAGGCAAGCAAGGAAAGGGGTGAGCATCCTCTGTGCTTGGCTGCTGCGTGAACTGCTTCTCACAGAAGGCGACGGTTTCTGCTGCTGCTTTGCTGATCCTATCCATCTCCGCTACATCTGCTCCCTGGGAAGCGGCATTTTCTGTCCTCGGCGATGGGAGATGTCGGTGAAAACCAGCACCAAGCGTACGGCAAGGATGCCTCAGCAGCCCGGCACGTAGCAGCCAGGCTGACAGAAACAAAACCCTCAACATGCTACTAGAATAATAATATTTGACAGAGAGTTGATACTACCCAATACCATCATGACGTATAATCTCTAATGTTCTTTTAAAGCACGTCCCTATTTGTTAAAACACCACCTCATCTTTGTTCTTCTGCGAGGCCTGCTGGGCTGTCTGTCATGGTGAGGAGGGAGCCGCGGCTCCTGCGCTGCCCGGCTGCAATCAGTGATTTGCCTCGTTAGGGCTGAGTGCCGGGCAAGAGGGACAGGTACTGAGGCGTGGGGGGGTGCAGCTGGGGGCCAGTTTTGGGCCCTCTGCCAGGGCAAGGCCCCGGCTGCAGGTGAGGCCTTCCCAGCCAGAGCTGCAGCCAGCACCACACCTGCAGCACATTTCCCCGTCAGCTTTTAATGGCCGACGGGAGTTCTCTTCTTGTTTGCTAGCCAAAACTGGGAGGTTTTTGTGAGAGAGTGTGTGGGGCTTGGCTGTAATCCTCTGTGGCACCCTCCTTTTTCACCATATCCAATCCCCACTGTGGCCTAGGAAGGGCACAAGCAGGCAGCAACCTGGAGGTAAGTTTCGAAGAAATTTTACTGTGTTTCTGAAATAAGGCTGGGAAGCAGATGAGCAAGTGATACAGAAGTTGTTTTATAACAAGTAAAATGTGGGAGTCAGATCCTGTGGCCATCTTCTTAAGAGCAAGTAGCAAGGTCCACAAAGATCTTTCCGAGACCGAGCAGCACGAAGGGTGGCTGTGGCTGTTGCGTGGTGGTTCTGCTTTCCCTGGTGTGCTTGGCCTTTCCTTGAGGACAGAAAGTCTTTTCCTGAGGTCTTACTTTCATATATGGCCTAGGAAAGCAGCCTGCCTCGCAGAGCTTGTTAAAACCTGTGTAAAATGCGTGTCTATCGCTCAGAAGCATTTTTGCTGAGCAGGAGAGTGAAGTCAGTAAGTCCTAGCAGTAAGATAAGATGTATTAAAACTCTTATTAAAACCCTTAAAGAAAGAGGTAAGGGCTACTTACAAGGTGTGACTTTTATTGTCTTCAAAATGTAGGCATCATTGGCTTAGAAGTCAAAGGATTTTTTGTAAAAGTACCAGGTTGTTCCTGTTCTCTCAGAGCTACAACTACGTTGTGTTGGGAATGAGCCAGGTAGTGCTACCTTCTTGGTAGTTATGTGTTTATTTTGTGGTTTTCTTCAAGAAAAAGAAAAAAAACTTCTGCCACTCTTACAAGTAGAGAGAGAAGCACTAGTGCAGCTCTTCAGAATATTGACAATTTTAATGTGAAAGTAGTTCAGAACCATCTATACTCAGCTATGTAAGAACATAACATTCTTTGCCTCAGTCTTCAGTGGCAACCCCTCTTCCCACACCTCTCGAGTGGATGGACTGCAAGGTGGGGACTGGGAGAGCGAAGTCTCTACCACCGTAAGAGATGATCAGGGTCGTGACCACCTTCAAGACAGCTAGCATGGCTTCACCAAGGGCAAGTCCTGCCTGACCAACCTAATAGCTTTCTATGATGGAGTGGCTACATCAGTGGACAAGGGAAGAGCTATAGGTGTCATCTATCTGGACTTCTGCAAGGCCTTTGACACGGTTCCCCACAACATCCTTCTCTCTAAATTGGAGAGATTAGGATTTAATGGGTGGGCTGCTCAGTGGATGAGGAATTGGTTGGATGGTCACATCCAGAAGGTAGTGGTCAACAGGTCAACGTCCAGGTGGAGATCGGTGACAAGTGGTGTCCCTCAGGGGTCCGTTTTGGGACCGGTGCTGTTTAATATCTTCATCAATGACATAGACAGTGGGATCGAGTGCCCCCTCTGCAAGTTTGCAGATGGCGCCAAGCTGAGTGGTGTGGTTGACATGCCTGAGGGATGGGATGCCATCCAGAGGGACCTGGACAAGTTCAGGAAGTGGGCCCATGTGAACCTCATGAGGTTCAACAAGGCCAAGTGCAGGGTCCTGCACCTGGGTTGGGGCAACCTCCTGATACCTGGGGCCTGGGGTTGAAGGGATTGAGAGCAGCCCTGAGGAAAAGCACTTGGGGGTACTGGTGGATGAAAAGCTGGATGTGAGCCCACAATGCGCGCTCGCAACCCAGGAGGCCAACCGAATCCTGGGCTGCATCAAAAGAAGCGTGGCCAGCAGGTCAAGGGAGGTGATTCTGCCCCTCTACTCTGCTCTGGTGAGACCCCACCTGGAGTACTGTGTCCATCTCTGGAGCCCTCAGCACAGGAAAGACATTGACCTGTTAGAGTGGGTCCAAAGGAGGGCCACAAAAATGATCAGAGGGATGAAACATCTCTCCTACGAGGACAGGCTGAGCGAGTTGGGGTTATTCAGCCTGGGGAAAAGAAGGCTCCGAGGAGACCTTCATTGCAGCCTTTTGGTACCTAAAGGGGGCTTATAAGAAAGACGGGGACAAACTTTGTAGCAGGACCTGTTGCGATAGGACAGGGGGTAATGGTTTTAAACTAAAAGAGTGTAGATTCAGACTAGATGTAAGGGAGAAATGTTTTACAATGAGGATGGTGAAACACTGGAACAGGTTACCCAGAGAGGTGGGAGATGCCTCACCCCTGGAAACATTCCAGGTCAGGTTGGACGGGGCTCTGAGCAACCTGATCTAGTTGAAGATGTCCCTGCTTATTGCAGGGGAGTTGGACTAGGTGATCTTGGAGGTCCCTTCCAACCCAGACTATTCAGTGATTCTATAAAAATTTTAATGTGGTTGGGTGTAGATAAGGAACAGTACTGAATGGAAGAGAAATGCTTGTGACTAGGAAAACACATACACATTTATCCTCACTCTCTACTTGCTTGGGCACTGTTCCAGATTAAGTGGGTGGAATTAAGCTGCTGTTTAAATGTAAAGAAAGTTTCATACATTTATAGCAAGAGCAATGAGTGTTTGAACTATGTGATGAAGCATCATTTGTAAATAGTGTATGCTTTTCCATCAGCAGCTGTCTTTGGTGTCAAAAACATCAGCAAGACCCGAACAATAACAATGGGGTTTGAACTATGACAAAATAACTGGTATTTAATTAATTTTTCAGATCTGAATATCTTTAGTACTTGGTAAGAACTGAAGGGCTCATACAGTATACTCATACTGAAAAGAAGCTGAATTCAGCTCTCTGCACTCAGATATTCAGTCAGGTTTTATGTTAGGCAGGTACATGAAATGTAGCTAATGCAGAGAGGTAAATGTGGAGGAAAATCAGCCAGCATAGTCACTGCTGCCAGTTTACAGGAACTGAGCTACAAAAATGTTTTGATATTTTTAAAGGAAGAATGCCTGAGGAAGTAGGCTGAGAGACCATCCCTATAGCTAGCTGTCAGGTGAAAAGAGTTACCAAGCATAAAAATCTGGGCCAATTTGTAATACACTGCTGTAATTCCACCTAAGATTAAAGAATTCCCTTAGTTCATATCAGCTGCAACAGTGAACCCTTGAAGTTTTGGTGAAGTGCTTGCTGCAGGTGTTCCCCAGGTTTTTCTTCTTGTGCTTTGCAGTTTGTATCATTACAATGTGCTACAGACTATCCTGACTTTAGAGGGAGTAAATGAAGTAGATGGTTCAGGATGGAAAATATTTTCTTTTTTTTTTTTTTAAGACAAAACAGTTCTTCTGTGCCCACCCCCCCCTACATAATTGTAGTGGAGAATATAGAGTTGTATGCTGTATTGTCACAAATTCTTGCAATTTCTTCTTACTGTTGAGATGTTGTTCTGACAGTATAATGGCTAACACAAAGAAACAAAATGTGTACTTAAAACATCATACTTAATTTATACAGACTAACAGAGAAGTAAAATTTTAGTTTTGAACCAAAAAGCCCATTTTTAACTTTGTTACAATTTTGCTTAAGTTGGATTGCCTTTCTAAGCTTGTAATTGCAGAATTCTTCTACTCAAGGAAATGATGGTGTATTTTGCTAGTGTGCTCCTAAAATTATTACTGTGGCCCTGTCTTTAACATCTGCAGGTGTCATTTTGAGAGCTATTGTAGCTTCTATCCAGGATTCCAGCTGGATCTGTCATTCTCCATATAATCCCACTGGTTCTGTCTGCAAGCAGACTGCAGCATGGAACAAGAAGGCTGGCTGCAGTAAAAGAAAAAAGAATATTAAAAAAAAAAAATAGTGTGTGAATTTTTGCTAAGTAAGCTACACAAACAACATGTACTCTGGGACTTCTTTGTATTAAAATAATTGCTTTGCATTTATGTGGTACCTGCACCTAAATTTCCAAGTTCTGAATAATAGAGATGAAAATGATTTAGTGCAGCCTAACAACTAAAGAAATAACACTGACGAAAAAGTCCTTTTATCAACTACTCCTACACACAACAAATAAAGGCTTTGAAAGCAAACAACTGTGTAAAGCAGTCCTAGTTGAATGGGCTGCTGCCTCTCTCGAAGACCTGCTACAGAGAAAGCTGCTTTTACAGCATGCCCTAAGTAAAGCTTAATTGCCTCAGTTACAGTTCACTCCTGTTTTAGACGGAAAACACCTGACATGCCTATTCCTAGTGTGGATTGCTTATTAGCTGGATGGATGTTTGGGAAGGGAAAAAATAAGGTGTTTTGCCTCTTCTCTTCCACTAAGCTGGGTCACCTGTTCTGGTGCCTGTTATTTGCTTCTCTACTTTCAATGTATGTTATTAACAGAAAATCTGTCTATAAAAGAGTGACTGCAGGTTTCTTGTGTCTTTCTGTATATTTGAAATCGGATTTTCGCCCCAGTCTTTTGAGATTTGTCAGCATTACTGAAAACTTGAGCCAGCAAAGAGCAGGAGCTGGGACGGGAGAGGCTGAAAGAATTGCTGCTTAATTTCTCTACAAAAGGGCAACAAAGTCTGTTGGTTTTTTGCCTCCCAATGGGGAAAGAAATACTTTAAACATACATTTCCTTTGAAGTTATGGTATAAGTTGGTTAGTATCTGTAACTGTGGGGACCTAAAGCAATGCGAGGAAGGCAGGATTCAGTGGGTTACATGGATATTTTAGTCTACTGTGTTTTAGTATGGCTATTTTTTAAAGAGCACAGGTTGCAGGATGTGGCAAGCATGAAACAGCCCTGGGAGTTGTTTCAGCTGGTTTTAAAGGTAACTCAAGTCTGAACATGCAAATATTGTTTAGCAGTGGCCCCAAGGAGAGGATGTTGCAGTGACATAATCGAGAGATCACAAGCAAGGCAGTACCAAAGTGAAGCTGCATCACAAAATACGTTTGGAAAGACAGCCCTGATGGCTTAAATGTAGCGCTTGTCTGTAATAGTGACCTCTGAAAGGAGCTATGTGTGATAATACTGGTAGATGGCTGTAGCCACTCAGTGAAGCACTTCTGCATCTATGATAGAGAACATCAAAGTGTTTTTTGCAGCTTTCAAGGTCTTTGTAGAGCAGATGTGCATTTTCAGACAGTCTGTTTAGTTTAATAACCCCAGCACATCTTTCACCTGATCATTCCTTGACTGGCTTTTAGCTCTGCTCAGCTAATTTAAAGTGCTACAGTTTAAGGGCACAGCCTTGTAGTCTCCATTAAATAAGAAGGCTGCAAGCTGAGGATCTGGAGCTAGCAGATACATTATCCTAATTAGGAAGTGAGCAAATTTATAAAAATCTAATCAACCCCACTGCATCCGCTATTGAAGATGATCAGCTCACTCTAAACAAATAACATTTTGGCAAATTGCTGTAGGCAGAAAAGGTATCAGTGTGTGTGGGGGGTGTGTGTATATATATGTACACAATATTTTTTTGCGGGGAGTGAACTGTTCATGTGTGCTGATTCCACTTACTCTGTGGCCAGCTAGGTGATACTTATATAACACCTTACAGAATCTTCAAAAAAAAAAAAAAGCTGATTTTTGAGCCATTATTTCAGTACAACTGTCATGAGTTTATATGGTAATTTGCATATGAAGTGCAGTCATGGCTGTAACTGCATCATATACTGGAATCAAAGTGGACTGCTTCACAGTGCTGGGTCACTCATTCTGCTGCTTCTCTCTGGACATACCGTTTTTACTAAGCTTCTACTGTTAATTTTTTTCTTTCTTGACAAAGAAAAACCCTTCCTGAGAGTAGCTGAGTATGAAGTCTTAAAATGTTCTTAAATTTAAAACGTTCTGGATTTTCTAGGAACAGCTCTATTAGACTGGGGTGGGTGGGTGTGGTTAACAAGAAGGAAGAGCTTTGATAATTAGATATCATTAGATATGTGCTGCTATTTACCCAAACCAAAATATATTCAAATCCATCACCAGTGGTGAAAATTGTTACTATCAACATAGGGTAGGAACTGGCATAAGAAGCAGCAAAAGGAACTAATGCTTTAATAGAGAAGGGCCGAAAAGGACACCACGTAGTCTTAGCCATATATACTTAATCAAGCGAACGTTTTGAAGGATGTTTTAAATCCTCAGAGTTTCCCTTTGTTACTTAAAAATGTATATATTTCCAGCTACCTAGCTGTGTAGTAAATAAAACATGTTCATAAAATATCACTGTGATTTTATAAAAATGGTCTGGGAAGATAATGATATATTGAATGTTCTTTTACACAGACCAGTCTCACAGTGGGGTGGAATAGCATCATAATGGAGTGAACATGCTGATATCCAGACCAAATTTGGGAGAAATGTTTCTCCAATGTTCTTCAGTTTTGGTAAAGTACACTGCTTTGTGATTGCTTCAAATTATCTGTTGTCCAAATTGCAGTGTTAAATAAAAGTATATGATTTTTGTGAGGTTTAGGCCAAGTTCTTTTTGCATGGAAGGACTGCCATGTGGCCCATTTCCTGGCTGTTGAAGCCTAAATGACTCCATATAGGCATCCACAAAGAAAAAAAGCGTGTAATGTAAATGTAAATAAGTTGTATTACACAATGCACCCTTGCAACAAAGGCGGGTGACGGTGTTCTGTGCTGCATTAGGAGGACTGTTGCCAGGAGGCTGCAAAAGGTGATCTTTTCCCTCTACTCAGACTGCAAAGTCCTGAGTACTGTGTCCGGTTATGGGCTCCGCAGTACAGGAGAGATACGGAGCTACTGTAGAGACTGTAAGTGAAGTGCTACCAGGATGATGAAGGGACTGGAGCGTCTCCTGTATGAGGAAAGGCAGAGAGGGCTGGGACTCTTTAGTCTAAAGAAGAGAAGGCTTGGGGGTGCATCTCATCAATGTGTACTTGAAGGGAGTGTGTAAAGAAGATGGAGGCAGGCCAGTTCCACTAGAACAACTTGATAAAGTCAGTAATTTCAGGTGCAATCATAATTCCGGTTGAAATTTCAGTAGTGCCCTGAGATTAGCACTCTTCAGAGAAAGTCATGGAGTCACTAATGAAAATGGCCAATACCTTTTTTATGTGAAAAAATCTTTATTGGTAGCACACTAGTCATTAATGTCCTCTAGATCATTGGCTAATGAGTCTCAAGGGGAAGGAGAGTGAGACTTCACTGAAACACAAAATGCAATCTAAACTTTGAAGTTTCCCAGATAATTATTAGCTTGAAAGATGTGGCAGGATCCCACTGTTGCTGTGCAGTTGCAGCTGATTCTGATGCATTCTTTTTCTGTCCAAAATGTCTGAGAAGTTCTCCTAATACACGAAAAACATTTCCCCCAGCCCTCAAGAATAGTTGTAAGCAGAACATATGAGACAAATAAAACAAGGTCATACTTGCTGGATATTTTTTGAACCTAGCTTCGAGAAGATAAAAAACAGTACTACTTTAGCTCATCTGTGAAGAGCTAAAATTTTTGCAGAGTAAACTTTCATTTTGGAAAACAACAAACAAGAGCAAGTGCTTGGTTTCATAAAAGAATGAACTTCTGTGTTACATAGAACATTATATGTAGAATAGCATTACAATAGAATTTATTTGAATTGGCCCACCAATGTGGGGTAGAAGTCAGTAACGTTTTGGTCATGGTTCCCATTCAGTGACAAGGTCTGTAGACCACTGATGCTTTGTCCTGAAAGTATAAGACCTTTTTTTAGCAAGCTAAAACACAACAGGATGAAAGCAAGTCTTACACCACAAGAAATAACACAATTACTTGATCTGATAACCAGGAATAACGGGTGTGTCTTGATGCAAAGGAAGACATGCTTTATTCTTCCATAAGAAATGTGCAGAGCAAATGATAATTTTCCAATGAAAATATAATTTAAAAGCTGTTAAATGATATTATGTTACTGGTGCAGAAACATTGCAAAAAATTCTGCTTTGACTTTACAATGGAAGTATCTAAAATGGAGCTGGCTTTTGAGCCAGCTAGCCTCTCTGCTGTGATAATGTACTTTTTCACTGGTTGAGTATATAACGTCAACCTTCAATCTATATTCTATATGAATATGTTTCTGTGTCAGACTTCTTCAAAAGAATTAACCTACTCTGATTTACACTTGAGATTACAGCTGTGATTCTGGCCTTTGCCTTTTGACATATAAGTTAATATGAAACCAGAATAAGGAGAGCAGCTCTACAAAAACTGTGGAATATTGAATATTTTTTTAAACAAACATGGAAGATACTACTTATACGCTACTTCTGGTGTTTTTTTTATATATATATATAAAAAAAAAAATCAATCAATTGTTGAGGGATGCTTGAATATTTGCTGGCTTAGTATTTAAATGCTCTGTCTATTTCAATACCTGGGTTAGTTTTTACAAGCCAGTGTAGAGAGTAGTAGATCTGAGCGGGTAATTCAGTGACTAAATTACTCGCTATATATAGCTAGTCAAAATATCCAAGAGGGAATTATTTTCTTACTTAATTGCTTTGTGGCTTTCCTTCAGAGGATTTTTTTTTTTAATTCATGTGTTAGTTGCTGTTCGTATCCTCTGCTCTGTGCTCAAAATTTAGTTCCAGATTTTAAGTTGTGTTTTATCAAATGACCTGTTATGACTGTTTAAATGAATAATGACTGCCACTTGTTATTGTTATGCTTGATGTACATCTCAGATTAGATTTAGCTTAACAGTAGCAAGTAATGAAGTGAGCAAATTTTAGAAACTCCGTTGCCAAACCATAAAAAAAAAAAAATACTCTGAGCTATGTGGTCAAACCATATAGCTAAATCCATTTGTGCCAGCTAAAGGTCTTGTTCATTACTTCAGTAGTGGTGGGAAGGTAACTGTAAGATGTATTTCCTTTTTCTCATGCTTATGCCAATACAGTTAGGAAATAATTATTAATACTTGTGTGTGTGTGCGTTCATTGACCGGGTAATGCATGGTTCTCCTTGACCACTGCTTTGATTGGGCCTTGGCAAAACACTTGCCAGCTCCGCTGTACGATCCCTTTTATATCATGCAGGCGTGTTTTAGTGTGAATATGTCCTATTTTCTTCTCTTCTGTCAGAATGACTTATGTTCACTTACCACTCAAATTATAAAGGGGCAAAAGCTCAGCCAGTGTTATTTAACTGTTAAAATTTGATAAAAGGCTTGAGAAAAGTGTGCTTTTCTCCCAGCTCTGCGGGGAGATAAAAAGACCCGGGGCTGCCGCTGAACTGTGTTTTGCATCAAGTCTTTTGAAGTCTGTGGTCTTGGCTGAAGGAATAAAGCCCCTTTGCCAAAGCTGGGGCTGTCATGATAGCAAGCCCCCTCTTTCTCAGCTCCTCAGACTCCTGAGCAGATGGCGCCTGGGAGGAAACCCACTGATAGTGCAGGGCTGGGACTCCAAAGGGACGCTGGCAAGCTCTTACCCTGCTTCTCCTTGTGAGAGCATATCTAAAAGCAGCTTATGGCCAAACTGAGGGAGATTGCAAGCTTCATCCTTTCAAAACTGTTACCCCCGCAAGACCCAAGGATCAAAAGACAAATGATATTCTGTTTAGGGTTAAAAACAGAGCATGGGGTATTAGTTCATGGAGATTTAAAAAAAAAAAAATCCCTGTAACATTATGACTTTGTATATGCTGCTTTTGTATATGTTACTATTACTTTGAGTAGGAGGGATGTGTAAATTTTCCTAAAGACTGTTATGCAATACACCTGTTAGTGTTGCTATAGGTAATAATGTTACTTTGCAGCCAGGTGCGGTGTGGCTTTTAGGGTTAGTTCCTGCTTCCTCAAATGCAGAAAAAGCACTGCGATGTTTGGATTGGATGGTGCTGTGCTCAGAGTGTCTTCCTTGCTATGCTTAAATCTGAGTTACTTCCTAAATACGTACTGGCGTGGTACAAGCAGTTACAGTTCTGACATGATGTGTGTGCCCTGTGGTACTTTGTTCATTTAGATCTTGTGAGTAAAACAATGTACTTCTCTAAAACATATTAAAAATGTTTTCTTCACTTCTTCAAGTGAAGAAAGTGCTTGTTGTTCTAAAAGGAATTAAAATATTGAGCTAAACACTTCCTCAGTGCTTAATGACAAATTGAAACTACTGCTCATAAAGCAGCATCTGTCCATCCCAGTTTGGGCTACAGTTTATCAGGTATCCTTTTATTGTTACAGATTCTGCTATAAATCAAGGGTGGTGTGTTTTTTGTGGTTGTTTCTGGTTTTGGGGTTTTTTTTAAATTTTTTTCTGCTGACTTCAGAAGGCAGATTCTTAAACATTAAAATACCAGCATATAGAACCAAAATAGGGATGAAATCTTTGTACTTCTTATAATCAAGTTAGGAAATCAGAAAATTACTGTTTGTGAAATCTTCCTTATGATTAAATATCAAAATAGACAGTTTCTGAGATACAGTGCTGCTTCAGTAAGAAAAAGGATTTTTGAAGAACACCATGTTCAGAACGTGTTTCCTTGAAAACTCTTATGAGAAGAAAACACAAGCAGCAACAACAAAAAGCCCCATCAGAAGCCAGTTTCTTATCGGATGTAAATCAGTAAGATGGTTTTGAGGTCAGGAAGCCATGTTGTTTCACGCCAGCTAAGAAAGCAGCTCAAAATGCCTTGAAAATACCATTGCATTTCATTTTGGCACCTTAATGAAATTTGCTAGGTACAGTGTACTTTGTCGTTTACAGCTTCTGCACCTATCTTCAGGTTTTTAATCTCTGAAAGCTGTGTTTGCGTGTGGCATGTTTGGCAAGCAGCAATGCTCCTGCATTCCCCTAAAGTTGCAACCGGGTGTAGAGTTCTCCCTCACTTCTTTTCCTGTAGGCATTTAGCAGTACATGACAGCACTACTGGTGCCTGGTTAAAGGAAGCTCTGCTGGGTCTCATTGATGTCATTTCCATATAAACAGGATTAAGATATTTTTGTGGTATTTTAGTACTGAATGTGCTTTGCAAGTTGTGAGAATTTTTTAATAAAGCAGAACTTAGCAGAAAATTTATTACATGGGACTCAGGATGGTGCAAAGTTGAACTCTGCACATATTATGGTTTTACTTGTTGAACAATTTATTTCCGATCATGGGAAGGGAAGGAGCTAACAATGGGATGTTTGCTATGAAGATTATATCCTTATTAGGTACCTCTTTTGTTGCACTTGTTTGCGGGATGTTTGATCTGTAACTTCTTCCTGCTCTGTAGTTGCTTGAGTAGATAGTTTGTTATGGTTAGTAGAATAAATGAGAATGCTAAAGATCTGTGATGCGATTTAAGCAGCAGAGTAGAAACCTTTGCTTGCGTTTTTGACGTCTCAAATTTTAATGGTTCTTAGCCCCAAACAAAATTCCAGGATCCCTTTTCATTCAGTAGAGATAGTGCAATAATATTGGCAAAATAAGTGTGGGGTAATTGGAAATGAGCTATACAACTTTAATTTTAAATGTTTTTTGTACACCTCTTGTCTGGGAGGCAGCTTAGGTTACTACAGAAAGAGAGATCTTGAGTCTGGAAGGAATTCCACAGCAAGAGAAGGGCACATCAGTAGATAAGTTCATATCATGCACAAAGTTTATGATAAAGTTCACGTTAGCACATACCTATATTAGACGGATGATGATGGCCAGAAGTGTTCAGATCAAGGAATAACTGAGGACAGCTGGTGCGTTCAGGAAGGAAAGTGGAGACTGTGGGAGAAAGAAGTGGGGAAAAACCTACTGCAGTTGGAGAGCGTGTGCTAAGGAACATCCCAGGAAGCTGAAAAGATACTACAATTTTTCCTTTACACTGAAGAGACATCACTTGAGCTATGATCCTGTTAGTGTTTATAAACAATACACATCTCTAAGGGTTGTTTTCCTTTATTAGGAGCGGGGGTGCTGAAGGAATAGGTGAAACTGTCTTTACAGGAAATTGAAATAGTAATTTTTCTAGATGGTGCTCCTTCACCTTGCTTTTTGTTATATGAAAGCCCTGATACGGGACTAGGGAGGACTCTGATGCTGGAGAAAGAATATGATTATATTTAGAGACAGGAATTTTTTCTTCACTCTTGTTTTACACTGTCTGAAGTATGTATGAATATGTGAATTGCAAAACCTGTAATTCACATATAAGAAGGGGGAGTTCCTTGGTGGCAAAAATGATTGCTTAGGCTTGAACAGCAGGGAGCTGAATCAAAGTTGTAACATGCTAATTGGACAAGCTGGAAATTCCTGGGATTTGCAAGTGGATCATTTGAAAATGCATGGAGTGATAATTGAAGGCAAATTAGCAATTTGGACACCAGGTGTTCTGAATTTGATCAACAAAGGAGGGGAGACAAATACCTTTCTGTTCAGAAAAAAATAGTCGGAAGTGCCAGACTACAAAACTCTAACACAGATGAAGTTTACTTGTGATGTGCCTTAAATTAATCAAGAAAACTTGCTCACTTGGTGGAATAGTACCTGGTGGTTGTATTGTAACAATAATTCTAAAGTATTTTCTTTTGTTAAACTTGTGCAGTAGCTGCATCCATAAATATGATGTTATTGACCAACCTGCATATAAACTGCTTTTGGTTTTATATCACCTGCAGAAGAAATGCAAACCAATGTGCTTTTTCCTTATTTTTCAGTTACATGGCTGTATACAAGGGTTGGTACAAAAGAACGTAGCAAGTTGAAGATATCCACCCCACCCCCCACACCCCCCGCCAACGTTTCTCTCTTATTCTTAAAATCATGGCAGAACTGTCTTTTGCAGAACACTGTAGCAAACAAGAGAATGATGTAGTCTTAAGAGGCTCTTGTGCTCTTAACTTCTGGAAGGTGTGTTGCTTTATTCAACGGGCTTTTATACATCTTTGTTCAATATATGTATAGCTTTTGATCTTTTTCTTTTTGCAATAAAGTGAAAGTTTTCATGAACAACGAGGGAAAGAGAAAGAACAGGTCGTAGGCCATGATTTACTTGTTTGTAGTTTTTGATCGTATACTGGATGCTTCAATAGAGTTAGTTGTGGTTGAGTTCTAAACATTGTCAAGTAATGTCTCTGTCGATACACCTAAGATGTTGTTGAATTTCTTTCTGATCGAGTCCCCAAATCCTTAGCTTCAACAGTCTAAGTGCATTTCCATCTGTATAATTTCGAACACCGCTTCGCATGTTTATGATGAATATAATAGGGGTTTGAAAAATACAAATATTTTGGTTTTATTAAATTGTTTTTATTTGTACCTTTATTTCCTTTCTATATAGATCAAAATGAAGCTAACAATTGTCATGAGTCTGCTGAATCTTATTTGGGGACTTTTGCTTAAATCTTGAGAGGAAAAATTAAGAGATGTGCAGTTGGTTTTAAACTGTTCCATAACAAGCCAGATGATTCCTGTAGCATTGCTTTATGAATAACAATTGTGAATTAGGGTGAAACATAAATCTGCTAATGTGCCTCTAATCACAAAAAGATGCCTGAACTGTATTCTGTAATGTTCATGTGATGGTGCCCATTGAATGCAAATGAAACAGAAGGAGGATGATCATATGTGGAGCTCCTCTGGTTCCGATTAAGCTAAAACCTCATTTGTGGCACGGTGGCTGGCTGTCCTCTGACTGCTTCAATGCTCGGACTTCCACTCTCCTGCTGTTCTAATATTTATTAATGGCATTCCATTATCAGAAACTTAGTGATTGACCTAGGCTGGTTTCACAGCCTGACTGTATAAATCATATGCAGTTTGATTTATTTTAAAGTATCTTAACATTTTTCTGAGATTATCTATGTTAAGTGGACACATCGATCAAGGAATGCCCGTTACTATAAAATTGGCATTGCCACTGAGTATTCTTTGAAATAAATAATTCTGCAGAGCTGGGTCTGTTTCTGAGCCATTTGTTAAGCAAACTGTAAAACTAGCTCATGAGCAGGAGCCCCTCTCTATGTGATCAGCATAGGCATTGCTTATTTCCCTCCCCACTCTAAGTTTTGGAAATTTGAAAATTTATTCATAAGTTTAAGAACACCCAAGGCAAGTCAGTTGGCAAGTCTTGAAACAGTTGGAAGCGGAGAAGCAGAACAGCTGATTTACTGAAAGCTTTCTTGCTTTTATCTATCTTCTTGGTTTTAAATTCAGTGTTCTTTGGATAGATTTTGGTTGTCTCCAGTTACTTTGCGGTGAGGACCTGGGCTTATGGCCCTCTCTCTCCCACACATGTAGTATAAATATTTTCCGAGTTCTTTCAGTTTGCATTTTGGACCTGAAGACCTCTTGGCTAAATCGCTTGGCTTCTAGCTTGGTCAGGAGCGACTGAAAAAATTGTTCAAATCAGGCATAGCACTTCACGGTCATAAGGAACTGCAGACTATAAACCGTGCTCTACAGAATAATCCAATACACTTTCAGTACAGAATAACTTAATCTATTGCAAATGACCTTTCCATTAAAACCTTGGAATACTACCAACCTCTTGTCAATCCTCGTGTGCTAGAGAAGGCTCGGGTATGAACAACAGAAGAACTGAAGTATGTCAAGCCCAAACTTGAAGATAACTGAGAGTGTTTGTTCTTCAGATGAGAGCTGGATCTCTCTACTAATCAAAAATATTCCAACACTTCTGGTAGTACCACATCCATACCTCTTGAAATCCTCTCATACCTCTTAATATCTGTATAGCGATATTGGCAGAATGCGGTCATTGTATCTCAGAATACCACTTCCATGTAATTTTATTCAGGTTCATTGTTAATTTTGATCCTATTCCAGACTTCAGTATTCCTTTTTTGCTTTTTTCATCCTTTTTCTTTCTGTTATTTTTAAACATATCCTTGTTTTACTGCCTATCCTCTCAGAGGAGTGTGGTCTAGTTTCCTAAGCCCGGCAACACTCTTGCAGGGTGCGATGTTTCCACGCATGTCACGTTACACGCCTTCACGCCGTATGCATCCTGTTTGTCCCATGAAGGCATCTTTCTGACCCTTCTTCATCGGGATTTAATTTTCAATTTCCTAAAAGTTTTATTAAAAATTGTCTGTTTTTTCTTTGTCTTCAAGTTATATTTCACATGAGGTAAGCACTTTTTCTGCCTGGAAAGTCTCATAGACAAATCTTGTTGGGTTTGGGTACTTTTGAAGCTCGTATGATCTATTATCTTGTTCAGTGGCCATAAAGGCTGTACCAATTTGTTTAGAGTAACATGGCAGTTCATAGTTTTTAATTATCTATTAAATCAGTCATACATTTTATAGTAATTTTAATTTTCATAATAATGTCTAAAAATGAAACTCCAAGCAACTTAATTCTCCTTTGTTTTCAGTAATGCTTAAATCTATTATGAATGACATGCAACTTTTATTTGCACGGATAATAAATAATAATTGGAGGGAAAATGAGGTTAATATTTCAATAGAAACATTTCAAAACTAAAGGCAAATTAGCTTTCTTCAGATGAAAAGCTTAACAAATTCTTACTGATTTTCTTTTTGTTTGTTTGTTGGTTTTCTTATCTTTTTGACTTTGACTGTCTAGCATATTGGAATGAAGATTTGTACCTGTTTTGCATTGGTTTTGCCCAAGATGATATAATTTTGCTACAATCCTGTCATGAGATGATATGGAGATGCTGAGAGAGCTGTAGAGCTTGGAGGTAATTAGTTCTGAGGCTCAGCATGCATTGGGGTAATAATTGGCTCTTATGTTAGTAGCATGCTGAAAACTTGCTAGGCGGAAATAGGTATTCCTTCTAATTTCTGCTTGATTTCCAGCAGGTATTTGGCTCGTAGAGATGGAAGGGAGAGATACAAATAGGGGAGAGGAAAAATGCGAGGGGAAGAGATGGCACAGTGTGAATGGGATTTTTCACCTGCTCTAAAAACTTATTAGTGGGAGGGGAAGGAAAGACTTAGGTAAGGCACTGACAGAGCAAAGTAACCCAGATGTATAGACTGCTAACGTTTATTTGTAGAATTAAAAAAGGACACTCTGGCCTGTTCTTCAACTGTTAATTTAGCCCATTGTTACTGGAGTACCTAAGGATTTGGCCGAGCTTTGTTAGAGCATCCATCTGGAGGTGCAAATTTATCCTATTGTCTTCAGCAAGATTATTTATTGTAGGCCATTAGGGAGAACTTTTTTAAATTCCTGTGATTTTCTAGCAGATGACTACTTAGTATTGGAACTAGTTACACATGAACTGAACTAGCAATAGAATAGTGGAGATACTGACTCTCTAAATTAGAAAGAAGTTAAAGGGAAGAGAAGCTCCTCAATAAGAACATAGAGAGATCTTTCGATGTGAACATCCGTGCTGTTAGGGAGCTTGAGGATGCAAATGTTTTAACCCTTGCTGAGTTTTCAGGCGGCTGGTTCTCTATGTGGGTGTTCATGACAGGAGGTCCAACTTTGACCTTTATGTTTGGAAGTCTGCACAGATCTAATTGGACAAGGCACACTAGTATAGCACCATTTTGCAAATCAAAGTATCACTGCCCTACCCTTTGAATGTATTGCTGTCCAAAAAAATTTCTGGTTGTCTTGCACTTAAAGGATGATGCTACTTCTTGTATATCCTTTGAAGACTGGCTATTTCTGAAAAGAACCAATGAAAAATTTGAACTTTATCCCTGTATTATGATCTGTCTCTGTGAACTTAGGGACTCATACAGGTCAATATGCAGAACTGGAGAAAGTTTGAAGTTTTTGAACTTTTTTTTTTCACTTCTCATCTAGCCCAAAGTCTAAGTACACCTGTCTCAAACTTTTTCCAACTAGGTTTCCTTTCAGCTAAGATCAAATATTGATCTCTCTTTAGCAAAGAATTTCAGGAAAAGGCATGAAATAATCCCCAGATAGCTATAGGGATTTATAATAGAAATGCCATGTCAAATAACAGAATTGACCACAAATATTCTATTCTAGAACAAGGAGTAGTGTGTTAATGTGTAGGCAAGCGTTTAAATCTCAAACTTCAATTTAAAGGGCATAATTAAATGTCAGAAGACTTCTTGACTTACTTTAAGTATCATCAACCCTTATGTAATAAGTGCTTCCAAAAATGGGAATGTGCTGAAATCGTCGGTTTTGCATAGTTTGCGTATTATTGATTAGTCGTAGTTAATGTGCTTAAGGCGTATTGGCATGTTCACGTATTTGCTTGGATTGCTTGATCTGTTTCAGGGGCCTTTACGCAAATAAAACCTTTTATCTTGTAATAGAAATACTCCTCTACTAATGCATAAAGAGTTTACCGGTCTATGAAATATGTTCACCTTTGTGATTCGAATGGTATCCAACCAGGCTTGCACGGGCTTATATTTTAAAGTATTTTTATAGTGAAGTTTCAATAAGTGTTCCTGACCGTTGAAGTTGGACATCTTGGTGCAGTGTTGGCATCCTTTATATGGAATATACCATTGTGCATCATAAAAACATATTTATATTTTTTTATGGTGCTTTTGAGTTGCTGAATTCTCAAATAATAAAAAAATCGGCATATGTAATTTGAGCTACTTGTAGTTTCAAATCATTTTTGCAGCCCAAGAATGTGTGCTCTGCGTTTTCATCAGGTATGACTATCTGACAATCTAGTCTACTAGCTCTCGGTGTATTGATAAACTGCACTGTTGCACTGAAGGTATTTGCTGTGTTGGTTTGAGTGCTGCTCTAATAAATGATCGTTCCTCATTTTAACTCCTTTTTGCTTTAATTAAATAACACCACCCCCACCCCAAATCCTAACAGCATAAACATTCAAGCTTAGTAATTGTGTTCGATAGTAAAAGACTGAGCTGGTTATAAAAGCAGAATGCGGAACACAAAAATTAGGTTGGTTTTTTTTTTTTAATTTTAAAGGCCATGATTCCAGCTTGTCTTGTAACAGTTGAAGCTGTGTTGAATTCCCGCTCTTCTAGCCTGTGTTTTGTCCTCTCAGCTATTGTGATATAACTCTTTGTGGGCTCAGCCATATTCACCAAAATGAACTTGATTCTCCATGATTTCTCTGAAGTAATTTAGCTGTGCTGACATAACTAATTTATTTAATTGCTCTATGGCCATAACCTACAGAGCAAGAAAGAGGGATTTCTCCAGCTTTGCTGTCAAAGAAATAATGTCATGGGTCTGCTGGAGTCTGTACCTCTTCGTAATTTACAAACTATTTCCGCAACATCGTTAGACTTGGAAGTGAATCTGTATCCATGCCCGGTTCCAAAACAAATTGGATAAATTTGACATTTTCTCGTTGTCAAGAGATTACGCTAATTTCATACAAATGGAGCCTCTTTGGTTACTGTGCAAAGGGAAATGTTTTTGTCCCCGGATGACAACTGGGTTAACAGATGCAATTTAAATGTC
>WAAD01019619.1:40068-54463 GCA_013389945.1 Fregata magnificens
TTGTACGTTTAGGAAAAATACTGTGTTAGCTTACCATGGTTCTCAGTCTCAGCAGTGCCTCGTATTTAACCAAAGAGTATATTTCGATCTCAGATATTTGATTAATGTATTTCAGGTATCTGAATAAATTTAGCAAGATGGGAATTAACATGATTAGTGTACAACGATGAATTCTGTAACATGTCAGATGCAGATAAGGCTTACCAGATCCGCAAACATACAGCATATGTGTAACTATTATGAGACATGCTCAAAATAGATTCCTCATAAAAAGTAATATNTATTATGAGACATGCTCAAAATAGATTCCTCATAAAAGTAATATTGTTCAGGTAAAGAACTGTACAATGTCAAGCCACACAAGGTCAGTGGCACTTCAGAGGCTTTTGTGAAGTTGAAGATATACAGAAATATGAGCGTTGCATCTCCTGACTCTGAATCCTGAGCTTTAACTACTGTCAAGTCCTAATTCAATATGAATCAGGGCATGCATTTTTAGCAGGCGAGTTAAACCTGATCCTGAATTGCCCTGCAGGCTTTTGTGAACCAACGCCATATTTGCCATTGTTTTCTTGGTTTTTCAAATTCAGGGTCTTTCCTATTAACAGTTCTTTTCCTTAGCTTAAGATCTGCAGGCTAGTGAGAAGAATCCAGTAAACTGAAATGTGGTTGGAAAACCAAAACAAAACCCAGGAGCTTTTAAACCTAGATCAGCTCCTTCTTTTATCAGCTGTCTTCATCATAGTGTGATATTTTCTGTAGAAACGATGTTTATTGTGCTCTTGGTAAGCACAATAGATATTTAGAGCTATGCGTTTTGTTACATTATGCATACCCTACTAACATCTTACTTGCAAAAATCACTTAATGTACATAAAGAGTACACATTATCTCAATATATACTTCATTATAAAAGGTAAGAACTGAAAAATTCCCAGTTAAACATTTTTGCAGTTGTTCAAACAGTCATTGTCTCTGTAGCAAGTGAACATATGCTGCTGGAATAGCTGATTCTTGGCAGGGCAGCTGAGACACACACAAAGGAAAAGAAATGCAGTTTTATCTCTTGGGGGGGCAGAGGGGTAGCTATTTTATTTCAACTTGAAACTAGTCTTGCTGCCATTATGATAATAAGCAGGGCAATGCTAAATTACAGCTTTATTCAGTTTCCCTGAAACATTGTTGGTGTTACTTAAGTCATTAATAAATATACATAGACAAGGTTGCATAAAATACCAGTCCTGATTCTTAAGGTTTTGATGTTGGTTTTTATGTCTAGTTGTATAAGAGGTAAAAATGGCTTATCCTACTTGAGCTAGTTATCTGAGATTGTATTCAGGTCAGTTGCTGCCTCTCATAAAGTACTGAACTTGAAGCACATGTGCAGCAGATCAAAAGCTGGAGATTGTAGTAGAAAGCTTTTGTATCTGTCCCGGAAACTTTTTCACACAGTGGGTAGCTCTTATTCAGGTGGATTGTGTAAAGATATATCTACATAAACTGTGAAGTTTAATGTAGTTGCTACTGCCTGGTTGTATGGTCGTTGGGGTCTTTATCTTTTCTGTGAAAATAGAAAGCACAGTAAACTTCTAAACAAGCATAAAAGTGATGTTGTTGCCCCTATGGTTTGGCCAAGTGTTCTTTTTTTTGACTAATCAGTACTTTTCTCTTTATGACCACAGCTATGAAAGTTACGGAGCTGGTCACGGCTCACAAGTTGCATCATCTGTGTATGGGTGTTCTCTTTTTTTTTTAAACACAGGTGAGGAGGTAAGGATGGTGGTGGCAACCCTTTTAAGAAAGAAGGTGGGGGTGGGAAGCCTGATCCTACATATCCTTGTGGGCCCTCAATTCTGCTGGGCTGCTGTTGAAACTTAAGGTTCAGGAACAATTTTCAGGCCTTTCTGTCTTTTGACAGTCAATGCTGAAAAAATTCTGATGCTTAGAATTTATTCAGTGTATAGATAATTGGTTATTTGTATGCAAGACAAGTCCTGAATATAACAGGGCCTAAATTAAAAAAATAATTTAAAAAAACCCCAGCAGTGGAACTAGCATGTGCAATCAGCACTGAGAGAAGTGTGTGCCAGTAAAATGGGACTATAAGAGCCCATTTATCCATGAATTGCATTGTGTAGGAGATTAAATAGTACATAGAGGTACACTGGTATGGAAAGAAGGAATAACTCTAGAAGAAAATAATCTTGCAGAGTCATATTTTTATGATAGAAATGCATCCAAATAACACAAAACATAAACATTTGCCAAAGAATGGGAGAAGAGCTATATATTGTAAAGGTAGGTGACTGATTGTTGCTGTAGATCTATACAGCTCAGGATCAGTCTGGCTGTGGTGACACCTATTTTTTTTTTTCCACTGTTTTTTAGCATGTTTGAGTCAAACATCATCTTGTCACAAGCCATGTTGCAAAGAAAAATTACTTGTGTTTATCTGTGAAAACAAAAGAGCTAAAAATGCAATATTTTAAACTGTATTAGCAGTGGCAGGCTTTGGTTTCATTATATGCACTTTATTGCCTGGGTTTGGAAGATATTTTAGATGTCGAGATGGTTTTATGGCTCTTCTTGGACTTTCTGACAGGTATACAGTTGCCAGCAACTGTGAGGGATTCAATGCAGTTGTAACTCACACCATTCTAGTTTTGTGCTTCTGGTCTCTTGTAGGTGACTACCAACTTACAAACAGTGCTAATAGCTGCCAAGAAAAATAGTAGGCTTAACTGTTAACACCAGAACCGATATTTATGTGGAAGGCTAGTTCCGCCCTTACTTACACTGTTTCTGCATTAGGACATATTTTGAATACTACCATAGACCCAATTCTCAGTTTGTCGTAGAATTTCAAGTTACATATAAAACTTGAATGTTTCTTCTTTTTGACCACAGTTTAAGGCACTAAAATAGTCTGGAGTGTGCTGCATTGGGATACAACAGAATTATTGAATGTGAAAGCACCCTTGACCAGAAACAGATTTCAGTTATGATTAAAACATATTTTTCACTTTACTCTCGGTCAGTGTATTGCCATGCTCTGAGGTTTCAAGTTGAGCTGAGCAAGTAATAAATTATATATATATATGTGTGTGTGTGTGTGTGCGCATGTATAAAAAAACCCCAAACCTCAAAAGAATCAAATGGATGGTGTAAAAGAGCAACTAAAGAGGACTTAAAAACATTGCAGACTCAGAAGGCTCAAAGGGAGAATAAAAATAGAGAAAGCAAAGGTGAAAGATGAAAGGATGGTTGCACCAAAGGTTGTGATAAATAATAAGAAATTTGTAAGCAACAAAAGGTCAGAGAAGGAGACAGCCAGGCCTCTGTTCAGTAGCAGTAATAATTTATTGACAAAAGTAAGTAGAGTGCTAAGAAATTAAATGAATTCTGTTTCAGTGCTTGCAAAGGAGAGTCAGAGTGAGATGCCAGAACCAGTCATAAATTCCCCCAGAGCAAAGAGGAGTAGTGAATAAAATAGGGGTTGTGCCAAAACAAGTGCTGTAGAAATTAGAGGGTCTGAACCTGAGAGCTAACTAGATTGCACAGCTAAAGCTTGTGAGTCTACCTCAGAGCTGTGCTCAGCACAGCTAAGGGAACCTTTGTCTGTTTCTTGATTGTTCTTATTTATTTTTCTCTCCCCTGGAGGCAGCATCACTCCGATAATGGAGAGGAGGTTCTGCAGGGTCCTCTCTGTCTCTTTGAGTGGAGGAGCAGGAAGGAACGCTTTTATCTTTCCCTGTTTTCTGTCAAAAGCTGATTTTCTTTTTTCTCTTCTTTTTTTTTTTTGTTTTTTCTTCCCTGTGTCAGTAGTTATTAGGGACTGGAAGACAGAATGAGCCAAGTACTGTCACAAAGACTAAGGATAGTTGTAGGGACAGGGATGGAAAAGTGAAAATATGGGAAAATCTTGGCAAATGGGAAACTGAGAAAGAGTCAGCATTAGGGAAGGCTTTTTTAGAGAGAAAACTGTGCAAAATTTGGGAGATATGCTAGAACCTTCTGGGATGAGGATGTTGAAGGATGAGCATAGGCATCATCTTTGTATCCTTAGCGTCTTGGCTGGGTTTAGCTGCGACAGGAGAATACCAAATGGACAGTGGAAGTCCATCTTGCAGAAAAAAAGATTTGATGGATTTGAAGACAGAATGTGCAAGTAACCTTCTTTTAAGTGATTACACTATTAAATGCCTTTTACATACTGGATTTGGAGAGCTTCACAGCTGAGGGAAGGATACTTTTAGTCCATGTAGTAATTTATTTAGAGACAAAGTATATGTAGTTATAATCTCAACAGTACTGAATAGAAAGGCTCCAATATGAGGGTATTTTATATAAAGATTATCACATGTGGGTTTTTTCTACTACAGTAGTTGTGACAAATGTGTTATTGCTGTAGACCTGCCGTACTTGGTGGGTGCTTTGGACTTTGTGGTCTTGATGGCAGTTAGAGAACAGAGTAATCTCTCTAGTGAAGTGAAGGAAATGTGAGTCTCTCTGGCTGAGAGGGAAATAGGGTACTAGAAGATGAATAACTGAGTGGGGAGCCTGAGTGTGTGTCAAAAACAGAACAAGGAAGCCGGAGTAAAAATGAAGTAGAACTATGCTTACAAATATCTGAAGGATGGGTGTCAAGAGGATGGGGCCAGACTCTTCTCAGTGGTGCCCAATGACAGGACAAGGGGCAATGGGCACAAATTGGAATGCAGGAAGGTCCAGCTGAGCATGAGAAAAAACTTCTTTACTGTGAGGGTGACAGAGCATTGGAACAGGCTGCCCAGAGAGGTGGTGGAATCTCTTTGTCTGGAAATAGTCAAAACCCGCCTGGACGCGGTCCGGTGCCCCTGCTCAAGCACGGGGGTTGGACGAGATGATCTTCAGAGGTCCCTTCCAACCCCTACCGTTCTGTGATTCAGAGAGGCAGAAAATGAGTTGACAAGTTAGGGGAGGGTATAAGAGTTTTCCACGATAAATGGCTTCCTGAAGAGGGAGAAAACGGTAGGAACAGATGAAACACGTGGGATGCTGTAGGAACATATTACAGGCTGCCTGCTGCAAGTTCAGAGACAGGCTATTCACTACCATTAGTTTTCACCCTTGTTCTTGAAGAACTAAACCAGAACTGCTCAGGCTTAGGAGAGACTGTGGTGATCTGACGCTGTTCATCAATAGCCTTCCAAGCCTTCTGCTTTCGATGACTGGCTGTGGAGAAGTGTAATGAAGCTTGCAACTTTGGCTTTAAAAGCGGTGCACTATCAACTGTGCTGCAAGGGACTAACCAAAGGAGTAAGTACGCTCATCACCACTAGATTTATGAATGAAGCCGTCTTAATTCACCTCGTAGTCTCTTCTGTAAAGCAGATTTTCTAAGTTATCTGTGCAAACAAAATGTAAAATACTTTATTTTTAAATTGTTTCCCACGTGAGTGACAATATACAAATTTATTAATAAAACTTGTGATCAAATATGATAGCTTTGAAAAACCGTGCATAATTTTGTCTCTGGAGCAGACACAGCTTCATCTAAATAAGCTTATCCATGCTTTGATAAGACATTTAGAGGCAAAAACATTATCCAAATTATTTGGCATTTGCCTGCACTCAGGAGCTTCCAAAACTTCTCTTCTGAAATTTCAAGTTACAATTTGCTATGTACGGAATTAAAAAAAGAAATCTCCATCCATCTTTCAGACAGTCTGAAATTATTGGATGGATCCTGATGTCTGATAGCTCTATTCAGTTAGTGAACTCACAGAGGAAATATATTTGGGTTTTTTGGGGGGGAGAGGGGTTTGGAGGGAAAAGGGGGTGTCTCTTTTTTTTAGCAAGAGACCTCTGAATCCATTGCGACTCTGGAAACGTAAGCTATGGCCAGGTAAAACCTTATTTCACAGAATATTAACTGAAACATATTAAGATGGGCTGACCTTTATTACAAGTTTTGGGGTTTTTTGGTAGCGGACACTGACAAAGCAGTCTCATGGGATTGTTAAGCACTTCAAACTGTATCATTAGACCGTCTTGTGTAGTGTGCATCAATAGCGCGTGCATCAACGTTACCAGCAAATTGAACAAGTTGTGTGTGTTTTTTACCCCTGTTAGGATCACAAGGTGTGAATGTTTTTTACATTTATCTATCTATATATAGAGAGAAATAAAATGTGTGTACATATGTATCAAAACTCTCGTTTTTAACAACAGGGACAGCATCAATCTTTGGTTAAACGCCCTGGGCAATGTTGGTTCTTATTACCTATTATTTTGTTAGATAATACAAAAGCTGCTCTTCAGTGAAGGAGATCCGATCTTATGTTGGAAAGCTGAACTTGGTGGGAACGTGATGGGAATTTGGTATTCTGTCTTGCTGATGCTGAACTGCCTTTTTTTTTTTTTTTTAAAAAAGTTGTCGAAGTTTAAACTTTTGACCTCTGCAATGTGGAGAACTGTGTTCGTGCCAGTCATCTAGAGTTGATTATAACTGATGTAGGGCTAGGGACACTCTAGAAAATGAAACATCTTGTCCTGAGTCAGTGTAGTATGTGCGAAAGGAGTTATCCTCTATAGATGCTTATTTTAATTGACTGTATTAATTACAGGGACGGTTTAGACTCACCCTTAGGTGTTTATAGTATAGATGTCTCCATTGAGCTAAGATGAATCTCACAATAATAGCTTTCCTCTTTGGAGTAAGAGGAACAGAGTTGACCTTGCCATTATAACTGAGACTTTCCTGATGGCTACCTCACTTCACACTGGTAATGTTTGATGGTTGCTAAATAGATATGGAAGACTACGCCAGATGAGGATTAGTAAACAGGCATTTTTTTTCTTTATGATCGGTAGGACTTGATAATTTTTTTCGTCTCGTTATGAAAGAAAATTTTTTTCTTCATTCACTGTTTTGTCGTCTGTCTTGGATTCTTTTCATCTGTCTTGGTTTTCTTCCCTCACTGTTCTTTTCTGCCTCTACCTTTCCTTTTTCTCCCCTTGTTTTTTGGTTCTGCTAGCTGGAACATCCGAATTGGTGTGTTGGATGAACTGAAGAACTGCTAAGTAAACCATAGGCTTTCCTCTGCAAAATTAGGGATATGCATGTGTGCGTGTGCCATGAAGGAGAATGCTGGGAAGGCTGTGGGTACTGTTTCAGTTGCTGTTTAATAAATGCAACTATGTGTGCAGCTAACAAACGTTTGGGTTTCTTTCTGGACATCAAGAGAAGGGGGAGTTCATTGTGTAGTGTTTCCTTCCCCAAGAACAGATGGAAGATCCCAGTATTTAATATTTTTCCCAGACCAGATGCCTGAAAGCTCTTATATTGGTGTTATGTTATTTTGGACATTATTTTCTATGTAGAAAGACTTATTCCATTTCTGTTTTCCGATACTTTTTTCTTTTTCTTCAAGTTCTGGCAACTGAGCTTCTAGCTTCAATTTTCTTTTCACAGCATTGATTGGGAAGCTGCTGCCCCTACCACATACTAATGTCTGTCAAACACTTGATTCATTCTGCAGTCTGAAAAAGTTTGAGCTCTGCAGTCTGCCAGCGTTCCCAGAGTGCTGCGGACTCCCGTTCCAAGGAACTGTCATGCTGTATATCACTCACAGCTCTCGCGCATCCAGCTGCTTCCCATGTGGTCCCCTCCTTGGAGAGAGCTTCCAGGCGGTAGCACCTGGTCCTTAGCACCAGAGACTCCCCTGAAAGGAAGCAGACAGTGAAATATTTGCCAAAAGTGTTAAATAAGGAAACCATAACTGAATTTAACAGTAAAGCTATGCTTGGGTAATGAATAAACTGTTTCATTCAAATGCAAAATTTGTTGCCTTACTCTATTCCTTAGTGAAGATGATGGGTGCTACTTAACTCATTTGAAATGAAGTATGGCTGTAATTTTGCAGTGTTATAGGTGGTATCTTTGGATATGCAACCAGAGCATACACTTGAGGGGGCTGAGCGATAAGAAGGAGGAAATGTCCTCGACAGCAGCCAAATTCTGTGATATTGTGGTGTAAACTCCTCATTGCTGGAAAAAGAACAGATCCACCCAGAGGTTCCTAATGTTTAATACATTTTAAATTGTCAGACTCTAGCATATTGTTCGTGCAGTACATTGTTTCTGTGTTGCCAAACTTTTTCAGAGGTTGTTGCGTTCACTGATTAATAGGATAATCCCCCTACCATTTTAATCTTTAATGCATTTTTGTGAGGCTTAATTATTTTAAGGCCTGATCCCTTGCAATAATTAGTATTTTGCTGATTCAGGTGTTGAGCATATTAGTGGATGACTTCCTTAGCCTTTGTAAAGACTATCTCAGGAGTCTTCTCAGTAAAGACACTGCAGAAGGGTTTAAGATACTGTTGCATAATAATGGAAACATTCTTAAAAGTTAATCCTATATTTGAAGTCTTCAGTAATGATATTTTCTACCTATGTAATAAGGGACTTCAAGTCCATTTATCTCGAAAATTTGCATTTTAATGACAGTAAGCAGAAGGGCAGGGAAGGAATATTAAGGAAAAATCCCAGCTTGGGACAACATATCCAATAAAAGAGCCTTTTAAAGCTGGTGATAGCTACTCCTTTTGTTCAGTGGTGCCAAACAAGAAAATTGAGGTACTGATTAACGATTTGGCAAGGTTCTACTGAGTAGTGCACTGTGGTGGAACTTTATATGCATGCCAGCTCCTTTTTGGATCTGGTTAAAGAACAAGCCTTGATTAATGAACAATTATTTTTTTGATTAATTTAATAAATGGTCCTTCCTCTCTGCCCCCTTTTTCTTTAGCAGTCACTGGCCTTAGTTCTCCTTTGATTGGCATGTTGTGAGCCAATAGCATTGGGTGAGTACAGAAGAGAACTTTGCAGAAACCATACATCAAAATTGTCAACAGTTTCTGGATAGTCCTTAGGGGGACTCTTTTTTCCAAATTCCTTTTCGTGACAAAGAGGGGTATTTTTTGTTTCCCACAATTTATTTTCCTACTACAATGACTTTAAGCTATAAAATTCAAAATCTATGGGCCCAAGCTGTCTGGTATGAATTGGTGCGTATGTTTTTCAAAGGACTTGAAATATGGCATCTCTATTTTGTTTGATGTCTTGGATAAAATAGGTCTAAAAATAGTACTTATGCTGCCAGATTATGTCTGGAAGGACATGACTTGGTTTAAAAAGAATAGAAAAAGTTTCCAACGCTGTCACTGTGTTGAGGTAAAATCACTGTGAGCAGATTCGGGGAAGAACTTATTGGGTAAAAGTCAGGCATTTCAATGTCATTATGACAGTGGCTTTTTGCCTCTGTATGAGGACGTAAAGGAAGAACGTCTTCTGGGAGTCAATTTGAGCTTAGGGTGTGCTCAGCTTCTCAACATGGATGTGGCAAAGTCCTTCTTCAGTGTATGTAGAACATAAGATTCTAAACATGAATATAATAAATATGAAGTTCTGATGATTGTTGAGTAAAGCGCCAGACTAGCAGAGATCTTCAGAAATAGTCCTAGATTTAGGTGGCCTAATTTTAATCTAAGTCTTGCTGTTGGCATTTCTTTCTAACTAGATCTGCCCTCCATCTGTTAGAGAGCTACATCTAATAATTGGAATTAGGCCTATTGATTTTTTTTTTTAAAACATGTTTTGAACAAGCCCAAGCAACTCAGAGAACATCAGTTAAATTAGAGAGCTTTCTTCAACTATAATTTGTACTGATCATATTATTCACACTGAAGCTATATCAATATGCAGCTGAGTGGCTTGCTAGTTGTATGTCTCAAGCTCTTCCTCTGTCACTAAATTCGAAGAACTGTACAATAGAGAAGTACTGCGTTTGTTGTTCATTCCACGTAATAAAATAATGATATCTAAGAGTTGTTATGTGCTGCCTTCCAGCATCTTTGTGGCTTACAATCTTTTCTCAGCAGGCTTATACCAAGTGGGCTAGAACTAGGAATACTAGTATGGTTAGGAGGCATTGTTTGATTAATGAACACCTATTCCGAGTTACGCATTAGACTTCCTGCCTTTGAGACTGTCTTAATTAGCTAAATGCAAAGGCTGTCCTATCGGTATGCAGACAGATTGTGATATTTAAANATTGTTCAGGGTGTTATTCTTTGGGGACTTTTTGTTCCACACAGCTCTGCTTTTTTGCATAGCTTACGTATAAGAGGGGTTAGCCATGGTATAGTGTTTGATGTATTTGAAGCATGCCCTAGAGGGCTGGTGGAAAAAATGGGGTGTACTTGAAATGCATGGGAGTTTCCCAAAGGTGGGACCAAATCTTAAAGCCTAGCCTAAGGACAGACAGGTGAATCTGACAGTGAGTACTTAGTATTATGGTGTTTTTCAGTATTGTCAGTAGGGTGAAGGGAAGGAAAATCCGTTCTAGCTGGTTACAACTTTAGCTTTATGAGAAAGATCTAATGCTTTGGCATTAGACAATTTCATTTGCTAACTTAGTTTGATTACAAATCTAGTCTCTAGTTGTTTAGACAGGGCAGATAAAGTAAGTTTTATTCTATGTTAACTGCTCTGTGCACTTTTCTTGTTGAGGGCAGAAGTTAATTCTCTTTCCTAATGCACAAGTGAAAATCTGCAGGAATTTTGAAGTGTCCCAGCATTTCTAGAGTCATCCTACACAATTCTGGTGGCAAAGCAGGAGTATTTGAGCAGCAATTCATGCCAAACTGATTTCCAGGCGTTCACAAGAATGCGTGCATCTTCGTGTAAGCCTTTATCTGCTAGAAGCTCTAGTGACCTTGACTCTGGGTTTTTTGCTCTGTTTCGTTATACATATACACATATTATGAAAAGTCTTTGTATTGAAGAATCTTTAGTTCACTGCAGCTCATACATTGCTCGCTATTCCCTCTGTCACATTTCATTTTTCTAATAGATCAGTTTTGAGCTCCATCAATCAAAGTGGCATGGAAACTTCAAACCCATCCAGTATTTTAGTAGTTACTAAAATTGGTACAAAACATGAATATCCTTTATTCAAATTAGTTTTCTGTTGTGAATGTAAGTAAGTATGCCAGAAACTTGAATAATGCTTCTGGGAAGCTTACAATTTATAACTGCAGTTGATGACTTTTCTGAAATCAAAGGCTCTGAAATAATTATCATCAGAATTGAGAGTGAACCATTTGCTGCTTTGCTCTTCATTAGGCTGAAGAAGCTAATCTCCTTTTAATGACTTATCTTCTTGGTTTGATCTCTATTTGAAGCCGGAAGAAAGCCAAGCTGTTAGATTTTTGAGGTGGTATCCACCACCTTTTTACCAGTAATGTTGCAAAAATAGTTTGGTTCTTGGCTGTACTAAATATGGTTAGAAGAAGAGCAGGGAACTTTCATTTCAGCTTTTTTATATTACTTGTGTTGAAGTGCTGAATATATATATTCTAGAAATATTTCAACAGTCTCTGGAACAGTCGAGAAGCAGGGGAGTGACGGAGGAGCTGTGAGGCATTCAAAATCAACCTTCAGTGCTCCGTTACGAATAATAAAAAAAGCCTAGTGAAACAGTCTTTAATTTGGACTAGTAAAAATATTACAACTCACAGAACTGCGTTGATAGTTGCAAGACCTTATCAGTGCACATTTACATCTTCAATATTGGGGGTTTTTGGTTCCAGTGTATTCCTAATGGAAAGAATAACATTACTTTTAATTGGAGAGGTTTCCGATTCCATATTTCTTTTTTTTATAGAGTGAGTATGGAGATTTTCAGCCTGATGAATGTCTCTATTTGAAGTATGTCCAAACCTGCCTTCCTCAGTTGCTTCTTACTCGTAAAGTGCTTGCTTGCTTGTTTCATGATTTTCAGGTTAGGTGCCGAGAGCCCTATCTCAGTGTATGCTCTGTGCATCTCAATGTGTTGCTGATGTCTAAACTCAAAAAGAATCAAGACACTCATGCCGAGCCTTCACAAGGAGTTTGTCTGCCTTGTCCTGTACTGCACAGGAGCACTCCAATAGTATTCAGCCTCCTATAAACTGGAGAGTGCTGAATTGTGGAAAATACGCTTCTGAGGTGAAGGAAGGATTTGAACAGGAGTAATCCACTGCCTTGTCACGGGCTCTGACCTTTAACTTGCTTCAGGGCGGGTGGAGGGGAAGCATCAACATCACTGTATTGTTTGCCATCCTATAAGAGAAATTTAACCCTGTTTGGTTCCTTTAAAAAGCCCATTTCCGTAGCCAAGTTGCCATCCTTCTTGAGTGGATAGCGGTGTGTCTTGTCAGGCTGAAGAACTAGGAAACGTTTTATACCTTTCTGGTATTTAAGTTGCTTGCAAGGAGTGTGAATTTTTTAGTGCATGAGTTTCCTGGGGTACAACTTTGAGGAATATATTCTTTTTTTATTATTATAGCTTGCTTTTCCTGTTGGGTATGGCTATCTCTTTTAGGACTATGGAAAACACAGAACAGTTAGGTACAATGTGCTTACCTACATGTGAAACACCATGCAATAAATATAGTCTAGGCGTGATTATCAAAATTTGAAGTCTTGCCTATACTGGATTTTTGGGTTATCTAAATGTAAGAATTCTTAACTGGCATCTCTTTACCTTGCTGTTCCATCAGTTCTTCAATGCTGAACAAAAAAACCCCAACTGTAAGCTCAGAACTCTTTTGCGGAAGTTTTGAATCCTTATCACTATGATAATGCTAATTATGCGGTGCTGATAGCTGCCCTTGGTGACCACAGTAACTGTCAGGCAGTCTGGGTAAGCTGGTTTCTGTTTTCCGGGTCTCTTCCTGTATGAGGAAAGATGACATGAATAATGAACTGAATTGCACCTTTCCTCTCTTACGTTGTAGCATGGGTTTTGGTCTGCTGCAGTTAAGAGTGTAAGGAGTCTCTGTCATGTTAACTTGCAAATTCAGGAATACTTTAAGTGAACAAGAGTACAGCTCTCTGAAGCTATTTTTTAAAATGTGCTTTTAAAAGAGAAAACGTATGCAAAACCCTTTAAATTTTTATGTCATTCTTATGACATAATAGGGAAAGAAATGTTTTGGATGGGATACTGAATTAATTTCCTATTAAAACTCTTGATCTCAAATACTTTATACTGTTCTGGCTCTTTGAGAAGTGGAAGAAAATCTTCCATTTCTCAGATTCATGCTGTATTTGCCATCTCAGTTGCTAATTTCTCAGTGTTCCTAACACTATGCTGGGTAACCATGACAGTTGCTCACCAGTCCTCATACATTTTGCATTGTAATGCGTCTGTTACCCTCAAGTATTAATTTGCATTCAGAAACCTGGCTACATCTTATTTTCGTTTTCCTTTGATGCAGTACATTGCTAATGAAAATCAGATCATTAGTTGGATTTATGGACCAACAGCTCGCTCTCTTAAGGCCAGAAATAAATCTTTTCACTTGCTCTTTTGAAACTGGTTCTTTTTGAGGAATTTGAGTACGCTCCACTAACACTAGCAATGGACATGTCTGGTCATCAAGCTTCTGGTTTAATTTTGGAGGTTGTTACTGAAGTAGTTAAAACAGACTGATACCTGAGAAAGCATTTCAGTACTCCATTGCTAATGCAGCAGTTATTTAAGTAAAATTTCATGGTGGCAGCTTTCTATAAAAGAATGACTCCTACATCTATATTGATTTTAAATGACTTGAAGGTCTTGTCCAAAGCACAAAAGAAGTTTAAGAAAAGGAAGCTTATTTTCCCCATCTGTAGTTAGTCCTCAGCACATCATGAGTAACAGGCCAAAATGTGTTAACGTTACTGAAGGAGTAAAGATGCAGGTGTTTAGGAGCAGTACGTGCTGAACATGAATCCTTCAAATGTGTCATAGGAGGGATCTTAGTGTAAGAAGGAGGAAAAAAAAAAAAATCATCTTGCCCACTTGCATGCATTTGTCAGTGGAAAAGCTGAGAGTAGAGTCCATAAGGAGTTCTCCTACATGACTGTTCTGTGTTAGATCATTCTGACGGGACGTTACTGAAAAGCTGCTTGTTTTAGAGGTTGTCAACAACATAAGCAAGCCTAAAGTCGATGCAATTCTGAATAAATAGCTGCATAAATTAGGCACTGATCTAGCTATATACAGATGGCAAATGGTACCGGAGACACATTTTCATTATGGATACTGGACCATGGGCAATCTGGATTCATCTGCAGTCAGCCATGAAGAAAAAACTAAGATTTTCTTCTTAAGGTCTTTAACATTAAGATTAAATTTTATATTTCTTGAAATACCACAGGTATGCAGGCCAAAGTAAACTTTATTGAGATGTTATAGAGGAAAGGCAGGATTGCAATGAGATGTTTGTCTGTATATAATAAGCAGCGACAGTGGCTTGTGGCTTAAGTTGTCAGGGGGCACTGGAGTCACAGGTGGATTGTAGGAGAACTCCTTATGGA
>WAAD01019620.1:2578-20920 GCA_013389945.1 Fregata magnificens
ATAATAAAAGTTGCTATTGATGGAAATGAACAGCATGATCTCAAGAATGAGATAAATGGAAGGGCATGCTTTTTGTTTGCTTTTCCCTGGAATTTGGCCTCTTAAAAGCCAGCCATGCAAGGACAAACATTGCTGAATGTTGTTTTTCAAGTTCTGTTGCTAAAATTACCATGGCTTTCATTTAAAAAGTGGTGGCAGATAAATAAACTTAGTGAAGATAAATCGGAATATCAGGTATAAAACTTATTGATCAGCTTATTCTGTTCACATATGAAAAATTCAAATAGATTTCCCAGGCTCATTATATATTTTCTCTCTTTTAACAGTTTATAGAAGTTCTGACACTTTGATGAAGACAGCAACATGGGAGAAAGATTTCTCATATTGGTGTTGACCTTTATTTTTCCCCCTTCCCCAAACTCACAACAAATATTCCCATCATTATTCACCCTTCACCTCTTCCCGTAACAAAATAAGTGACAAGACTGTAATATATTGCATATCTATAAAAGAGGACCATCAAGGGAAATTACCTTATTATACTTGGTAACATTTTTCCTTAATACAGACATGCTGCAAGAATAATACCCGACTGGAAGTTAAGACAGTACAAACAATTCAGCCAGAAACTGTTACATAAAAAAAAGACAGCTGTTGAACAAGAATTACAAGTAGACTTCCATCTCTCCCTCCTTCTTGAATAAAAAGATGCCGTGTAATACCACATTTCTTTAAGTTTTTCAATAGAAGTAATCACATCTCAACTTCATATGAAACAAATTGTGCGTACCTGATGAGTTAGAAAATGAATTTGTATCATTGGTGCTTATGATGATTAATACTACCTCAATTTCCAGTCCAATATCTCTTCTACCATTAAATATATCCACAAGGAATCACATGTGTAAAACATTAAATATTACTTCAGATGCTACCATTTTCCTTCAAAGTAGTAACAAAATGCTTCACCTATCCCGTAAGAAAAACAGCTGAGATGCTCAAAGAGAACAACTATTTCCCATTTTCTTGTGGAAGACATTGTTATGTCCCATTTTATGTAAGAAATTTCAGCAGGCACGCTATCAGCTGTACAAAATGGGAAGAGCTGTTGCCAAAAAATAAAATCCACCGCTTCTGAAAGTTTCACTGCAAGAAACTGCTCTGATTCCACACCCAATAAGTAGAATCATTCTGAACATACTACGCAGGTCAATAATTTCTGATGAAGTTTTCTTTCCATAAATGAATTGATTAACAATTTTGCCATTATTCACTGTTTTCTAGAAAGCGGTTCATGCCCAAACATATCAGTTTTGTTTTTCAAGGGTAATATAACTGATTCCTGACAACAATGAGCATACACAACTATTTGATAAATTGAGGGGAAAAAAGAACCAATCCTTCTGAAGGTATAGTAATTCTCTTCAACTAATATTCTAGAGTGCCACAGAATCATTTTCTATTCACTTCAATGAACGTTCATTAGAGAAGTGACTGGAACTCATGTCCACCTCCCTGGTGTGCTAATAATGGCAAGATAAGAGACAGGATACACGCTTGACACTGTAAACCCCAAAGGCTGTAAATAACTCACTAGCAGTCCGATAAAGAAATGCAGACACAGAGCTGGACAAAAACACCATTTTGGGGGTAACAAAGAGAATGAATAATATCTAACCTATGTAGTAAAAGACACCTTATATAGTGATTTTGGACATAACATGGAGCTGCAGACCAATGAAGAAAGAGCAAGGTGTAAAAATATGGCAGCAAACATACAGAAAGGACCCCAAGTGTATCCTAGAGAAGAAACCATCTACATCATATTCCTCCCAGTGAAGGACACCAGTAGCTTACAATTCACCAGCACTCAGAAGAGACCAACCTTACACCCAGAGGAACAGCAGGAGGGTGAGCATATTTTCTACCCCTTTTCCTAGTGCTAAGAAGTCAGTGTATAACAATTTGAACTGTATTATTATTCTTTCTGTAATGATTACATCTGGGCTAACAATGGTTAAAAGGTTAAGACTTCAACTGTACTAATAATAAATTATTGGCTTAGGTATGCAAAGTGTACTTTCTCTTTGCCCATAAAACAAGATTCTGAGCACAATAAAAGATAGCACCTCCTGACAATTTGACACCTGTGGACTATACCTTTTGTGATTATGTGTTTGTGTATATGCGACGATTTTCTCAACAAACCGGTAGCCAGAGATATCAGAGATTTTTATTCTTGTACTTCATCCACTCTTCCCTGTTGCCACACCGTTCTCAGTTTTGCCCCTAAGCTTTGACATCCTCACAATAAATGTGAGGGGATCTTATCAGTGTGTATAAATACCTGAAGGGAGGGTACAAAGAGGACAGAGTCAGGCTCTTTCCAGTGGTGTCCAGTGACAGGACCACAGGCAATGGGCACAAACTGAAACACAGGAGGTTCCATCTGAATATCAGGAAACACTTTTTTACCNTTGTCTTAGATCTACAGTTGTACTGTATTTTAGGCAGATACCATTCTCGTTTGTGCTGTGCAGCTCCTACCCAGTGAATATGACTCAGTAATGCAACTACTGATTTTCCTTAATGAATTAGAACCTGAAAGTTCAAATAATTTTGTATTTTTACTTATGTTTTCCACTCTGATAGCAATGATTATGATGTAGAATATAACTAGCATCATACATTCTTGAGACATTTTCATGTACTGGTGAAAAATGCCACAGGAAAGCTGCAGATCACTCAAGAGAAATGCAGAAAGATGGTAACACAACTACAAGAACGCCCTGGTTTATTCCGAAAAATGTCTTTCAATTTTTTCCTATTCAGCACTTTGACCTTGAAGTTGTTGGATGAAAAATGGCTTGGAGCAGCCCACACTAAAATGGAAGAGTGGCCTCCTAAGGGAGTATACTGCCCCAAATCAGGCTGAGTAAGGTCTTGAAAATGATACTCTTGATGCAAAATGCCTGTGTTAAGCCAACGGGTCTTCTACTGTCCCCAGAAATATTTAGGTAAAGAAAGCACAGTTAACAGAAGATACTGGCCAAGTCAACCCTGATGAAGTGCACTTTTACAGTAAAGGAAAATCTATTCAAAATCCGTCTCCTGCTTGATTCAAGCTGAACCACTCCAAGCAATTGCCCTTACTACCAGCCCATTACGTGCCAAGGCATTAGTATCCTTTTGTAACAAGAAACTCCCTCTCAATAAGAGAAACTTACCACTAAGCTTCATTCAGACTGCCACATCCCAACCACTACATATCATGTATGCTTTCATAATTAGAACATTCAACACAAAACCGCAGGGTAAAAATTCAGTTCGCAGAACTCTTACAGTGTGCGGATTCATACAGTTTCTCAGGACTTCTCAGTAGAAAGTGAGAAGAACCTTTCTACAACTATATGTAACTGTACATATATAACTTCATGTAATCTATTACTCAGTAGAAACAAACTAGTCCCCAAATTAATATTAAACAAATAATGNGCCTTGCTTGAGCACGGAGTTGGACCAGATCACCTCCAGAGGTGCCTTCCAACATCAGCCATTCTTTGAGTCTGATTCTGTGAATGATGTCTTATAAATAAACAGCTAGATAAATAAATAGATGCCGCTGGTATGTTTCCTTGTACTCCCTGAGCTGTGTTCTTNTCAAGTTAAAATGAGAAAATAGGAACACTGAAAGATCTAGTTAGGCAGACAATTGCAGCAGATTTCTGAAAGTAAACACATTCAAACGCTTGACTTAAGCTTTCACCTAAATAAGCATCTTCAAAAGTAGCCCATTTTCAAGCATGTGTTAAACAGAAACAGCAGCAGCCAACTTTCAATTTTAAATGAACAAATTTGTAAACTTGTTTAGAAAGAAGTAAATTAAGAACTGACAAAAATGACAGCTGAAAGTAGTAGAAGAGTCACAGTATTTTTTTTCTAAATATAAATCAAGTAAGACTGAAATATCTTCAGTTTCTTTTATAAAAGCAAGTTATATTTCTCTTTTTTTAAATCCACCTACTTGTATACAATCTTAACTGGCATTAATCAGTTTAAAATTGTTTTTCATAATGCTGAATTAACTCATTTTATCTTGCAATTTCCAAGTTATTTGTTGCTTATGTGGCTCAGAACCTCAGCCATAGATTAGAACACTAAAAGCACTGATACATATATTTAATGAAAGTAGTACAATTTTCAAGGGAATATATCATATAATTATATGACAAAAAGGAAAGGACACAGCAAGAGAACATGAAGACTACATCAAGCAACAATTTCAGCTTCCTAACCAGGTAGCCTTCATTAATATCCCTCCAAAAATCAGCGGGTCCAGATCTCTCTGCTACACACCTAAGCATTGTACGCACTCAAATGTACCTACTTTATGCTCATAAAGCCTTGTTTTCTTTGGGCTGTGTTGTTGCATTTTTATATGATTGATCTTAGAAACATTTGAATCATTAAGGAAAGTTTAATTGTAGAATATATAGGCTTACAGGTGTACCCTGGGTACTAAATTAATTGAGATATTTCACTTTTCTTATGTAATGGAAGAAAAATAATCTTTTTGAGCACTTTTCCATATTATATAGTCTGACTATTCCCAAATTGTTTTGGTGCATTATTTTCTTCCATATTTTTTCTCTATGCTCTGTTGAAGTCCCAGAAAGTGTAGAAACTTGTAAAGGCCTGAAAACTGGTAATTTCAGTCCTTTCCATTACAATTATTTCACACCTGATAGATCAGTTACTTCCAACAGAAGCACAACTGTGCCTGTCAAAGAAGATCTCTCTTCTCTATTATTTCTAGAGCATTCCCCACCATTTCATGGTTCAAACCTCCTATATGCATGCACACGCACATGCCATTTTATTTAAATTAAGTGATCCTATATGCAGTAGATGAAAAACAAACTCCTTTCAACAGAATATGAGTAAATCATCCAGGTGAAACATTTACACATATTTATGACACAGAAGCCTGTCATTCACAATTCAATCTACCTGGTGATATTAAATTAATATTGGGGATTCCTGTTTAGATCGTATATAAATTCCTTCCTTGCAATATCAAATTCATATTAGGAATCCTGCTTAGTTTATACATAAGTTTCTTAACATAAATAAAAAAGTAAGGTATAATTCCATGTAGGTAACAAATCTTTTCAATTCCCAGCAGCCATTTTTCTAGAGTCATCTCTAAAATCTATCACAAGTTGGTGGGAGGACAGGTAATCTGCAGGTTTCAAAGCATAGTGAATTTGGGTATCCTTTAAGATTTTAGGGTTTTTTTAAATACTAAAACTCTCAGACCTGGCTGCCCTGAAGCACAACAGATGAGTTAATTTACACATGCCTTCTCTAGCCATTATTAATTATTTTTGTAACTTGAATTNGCTGAATTTTATCCAAATAGCATGCAAGTTTTGGTAGGACATAAGGATTAATGCATTTAACACTTGCCAAGACTGCCACAATACTGAAATGTCCTTTTGAATTAATTTCAGAACAGGTGCATCACTACATTTTCAAGAATGAGCACTGACATACACATAATTTCTAACAAGATTGCTTTCAAAAGGCCACTGACATAAATAGAGCCAGTCACCTATTGGGTGTATTGACACTGTTGACATTTTTAACACGACATTGTTATCACAACAGTGATACAGAACTATATACGTTTCAGAGCCATAACCTCTTCTTCTAAGTTCCTAAATGAAACTAAAAGAAAACCAAAAACCTACCCAGAAGCAAGTAAACAAAATTATGCAATCAGGGGAAATGTTAACAAGTCAGTTATGTTTATCTGCAGTTAAATAATTTTGTTTATATTACAGATAAAAACCTCTAGCTGTAGAAAAATCTTAATTCTTTCTATGAGAGCATAGATTTCTTTTCACTTTGTGCCTTGAATATTTATTAAAGATGAAGGGTAGCAATTTGCCATAGATTATATGATCATAAACTGACAGAAAGACTTGAAGAAGTGTTAGTGGCAGGGAATTAGGGGAATTCCTGAAAGAGAGGGGAAAAAAAAAATATATAGTAGCAAACACAATTATTTTGAAGAACTTGGACATTGTCACGGGATATAAAGGAAAAGGCAAGTAATATTCAAATTTCAGTGTTTTTCCTGTTTATTTTCTTTGCAGCCATAGTTTTAGGAGGCGTGGTGGTGTTGGGTTGACAGTTGGACTTGGTGATCTTAGACGTCTTTTCCAACCTTAATGATCCTATGATTCTATAATTATGCACACTATAATTGATTGCTACTGAGTTAACCTAGCTAAAGCAAGGATAAGCACAGAGCAAAACAGCACCTGCACTGAATACAATGAGTAGCTGAGAAGCATCATCCTAACACTGTTAGTTCAATGAGAAAGGTGTATCCTTGCCTCATCATATATAAAGCATTACTCAGGTTAGGAACCATGTATCCACTGGAGTCAAGTATGGAGCAAAACTTAAGCTATAACTCAATTTGTATGACAATAACCAGAAAACCCTTTCTTATTCTTCCTGTCTTGCCAATTTTGGTCCCTGTTTCTCTCACTAAAAAAAAGAAAACTATTCTAGAAATACAGAACATATTACAGAACAATAGTATTCCTTAAAGACGTACAGATACCCCTCATCTCTTCACCTTAAAATTCATTTAACGGTAGACTTCACTCAATCCATATTCCTTTTACTTCTTTTACTTCAGAATTCCCCAGATAAATCTCAGCTCNTGCCTTCTCTAGCCATTATTAATTATTTTTGTAACTTGAATTCAGCTTTATCTTAAACCATATATTAGTGGAAAATAGAGATCTATTAAAAAATTAAAGTATTATCTTCATGGGTAAATTTGGGGAAATTTCATTTTGGTGACATATTAAGAGGCTTGACTTTCAATCAGATTTCTTTAAAAGAGGCTCAGATTCCAGTCAAAAAAAAAAAAAAAAAAGAAAAACTCACCAGCAGTTGCTGGGATGCTGTGATAAATTAAGCTGAAATATTCTATTCTATTCTATTCTATTCTATTCTATTCTATTCTATTCTATTCTATTCTAAAGTGCTCCTAAAAGGCAACTGATAAAGGGTAGCTGAAGCCTCTGAGGAAGGGGGCAAGGCTGCCCGGCATTTATCATTGCACAAACTGACCTAGCGTAGAGGAGCTGAGGTGCAAATGCAACCTCCGATCCCACAGCCAGCGCTGCAGCGGCTCAGGGCACCCGGCTCGGGTTCACTCCTTACGTACAGCGTGGCAGGGTGCGTGGCAACATCCCAAATGCCTTCTGGGGAGGTTTGCAGCCAGGGTCAGCTCTGCACCAAGACCTCCCCTCCAACCCTGCCCTGACCCGCACCNAAAAAAAAATATATAGTAGCAAACACAATTATTTTGAAGAACTTGGACATTGTCACGGGATATAAAGGAAAAGGCAAGTAATATTCAAATTTCAGTGTTTTTCCTGTTTATTTTCTTTGCAGCCATAGTTTTAGGAGGCGTGGTGGTGTTGGGTTGACAGTTGGACTTGGTGATCTTAGACGTCTTTTCCAACCTTAATGATCCTATGATTCTATAATTATGCACACTATAATTGATTGCTACTGAGTTAACCTAGCTAAAGCAAGGATAAGCACAGAGCAAAACAGCACCTGCACTGAATACAATGAGTAGCTGAGAAGCATCATCCTAACACTGTTAGTTCAATGAGAAAGGTGTATCCTTGCCTCATCATATATAAAGCATTACTCAGGTTAGGAACCATGTATCCACTGGAGTCAAGTATGGAGCAAAACTTAAGCTATAACTCAATTTGTATGACAATAACCAGAAAACCCTTTCTTATTCTTCCTGTCTTGCCAATTTTGGTCCCTGTTTCTCTCACTAAAAAAAAGAAAACTATTCTAGAAATACAGAACATATTACAGAACAATAGTATTCCTTAAAGACGTACAGATACCCCTCATCTCTTCACCTTAAAATTCATTTAACGGTAGACTTCACTCAATCCATATTCCTTTTACTTCTTTTACTTCAGAATTCCCCAGATAAATCTCAGCTCCCAGGAAACCAGTGCTTCTCATGCTCTATACTGAAAACCCACATTTGATATTCCCCACAACGACAGCCAGCCACTCCAGTTCTGAACCTACTCCCCACGTATAAACGCTGCAGAGAAGCCTGCAGAGTAACTCCAAAACTGTAGTGTCTGCTTTCCATTTAATTGCTTTCGAATCAAACAGAGCCCTGAACAAAACCCACAGACAAAACTGCAAGGAAATGCATTTCCAGTTACACAGAGGATAATATGCAAATCTCTTTTTAAAATCCGTTACTATTCTTCAAGGTTTTCCTAATTCACAAAATAGCAGTAAAATATAAACCAGCAAGCCAATCACACAGACAGAGAAGTATGAGAATTTTCAGACTATGCTGTATGATGAGCTAAAATTCAAGGCTTATTCAAGGTCAGAAAAATAAAAGGCCCACCATAACTCCACAGAGGTAGCCACACAAATGTGAACGAATACATTTTTAAAATGCAGGAACTAAATGATCAGAATAAAATGTACATTCCTTCAAAGCAGGAATACAGCAGAAAAAAAGAAAGAAAAGAAAAAAAGAAAAGACGTTAGAGAAACTGTGAAATTGTGTTGAGATGTAGCACTGCAAGATACTCCTGCCAATCCATCACATTTGTTTAGGTTAGTCCAAGGTTAACACTTCAGCGTGGCTGACAAAATTTTAATGAAGTGTTTCACTATACTGGAGACTTTAACCATTTGAGCACAAAGGACTAACAGTTCCTCATTTTGCAGCATTCTGAATTTTCCTTTTCAATGTCTTCAAAAAAGCTTTTCTTGTCTCAGAAAGCAAGTTTACAAAGGGCATTTTCCATTGTTTTCCTAATCCTCTGACCTGAAGGCTCCAGTTTCCAAAAACAAGTTTCATGTTTATAAATTTCAGATTGTCTGCCAGGAAAGCATACTGAATTGTAACCAAGCAGTCTCCTCTCTTTCCTAAGACACACAGAAAGACTCTCTAACTCTTCTGAAGGCAATTAAATCTTCATTCACTGAGGAGATACCAGTAAGTTTTTACATTTTGGTCCTTTATTGGAGGGACATGAGCCTGGTAAGAATGCATTACGTTCACCAGATCAGAGAATTTGTAACACTGTTATACAAACTGGGGGGAAAAAAACCACCTTTGGATAAAGAAAATATTCAGTACTAAAGGTACTATATATCTGTTCGAAGACTTTAAAGAAGTTGGATTACCTAAAACTTCTTTGTTTTTTTTTTTTTTTTAATGAAGGGCTGGAAAAGTTCTAACAGTAAATTTATGTTCACCCACTATTTAGGTGATTCTCAACTAACTCACATTTGACTATATTCAAATACATGAGAAAAACTGAACTTTGAACTCCAAATTGTATGGCCTCATTATGTTGTAGTCTAGAACATACACACTGTGAGCATTTTGAAATAGGGAGATTTTTTTTTAAAGGAAGCCAAAAATTAAGATGTAAAACAAAAATGCACTACAATCTCAATTATAGACTGACTTCTATTCCCATTTGATATTCTTCTACATATCGTTAAAAAAACCTAATATTCATAGTTTGATTTTCTTTCTGAGTAAGGTGGCAAACCTGTATGCTGAACAATGAGGAAAAGAGAACATGAGCTGAGTCTTACTTTTGCACGTTAGGCTAGTACAAGGTACTCAACAGACGGCAAGATTCCTGAAAAAGAAAGCCAGAGTTTTGTACATGGCAAAGCACTTCAGTGAACAGAAAATACTATGAGATGAGAAGAGACAAAAAACCAAAAGGCAGAAAAGCTTCAAACAGCTTAATTATAAAAATATTAACCTACCCAGCAAAGACGATTCTAGAAATGGCTAGACACATGGTAGTGTTACGAAGGAGGAAAATACTAAGTGAAAGGATAAGGCAGTGGTATGCATGTATGAAATTACAAATGGAGACACGTAGCACGTTTGATGATGATACCAAACTGGGAGGTGCTGTTGACTCTGTTGAGGGACAAGAGGCCTTGCAGAGGGATCTACATAGATTGGAGCATTGGGCAATGATTAACGGGATGAAATTTAACAAGTCGAAATGCCAGATTCTGCACCTAGGACAGAGTAACGCCAGGCACAAGTATAAACTGGGAGAGGAGTGGCTGGAGAGCAGCCCTGCAGAAAGGGATCTGAGGGTGCTGGTCAACAGCAGGCTTAATAGGAGTCAGCAGCGTGCCCTAGCAGCCAAGAGGGCAAACCGCATCCTGGGGTGCATCAAACACAGCACAACCAGCTGGTCAAAAGAGGTGATTATCCTGCTGTATTCAGCATTGGTGCAGCCTCACCTGGAGTACTGTGTGCAGTTCTGGGCCCCACAATTTAAGAAGGATGTTAAGGTCCTTGAATGCGTCCAGAGGAGGGCAACAAAGCTGGTGAAAGGGCTGGAAGGAATGTCCTGTGAGGAGCGGCTAACGACTTTGGGCTTGCTTAGCTTGGAGGTGGCTGAGGGGCAACCTCATTGCTCTCTACAGCTTCCTGAGGAGGGGAAGTGGAGAGGGGGGTGCTGATCTCTTCTCCCTGGTACCCAGCGATAGGATGCGTGGGAATGGTTCAAAGCTGCGCCAGGGGAGGCTTAGACTGGACATCAGGAAGCATTTCTTTACCAAGAGGGTGGTCAAACACTGGAACAGGCTTCCTCGAGAGGTGGTCGATGCCCCAAGCCTGTCAGTGTTTAAGAGGCATTCGGACAACGCCCTTAAGAATTTGTTTTAACTTTTGGTCAGCCCTGAATTGGTTAGGCAGTCGGACTAGATGATCACTGTAGGTCCCTCCCAACTGAAATAGTCTAGTCTATTCTAGTCTAGTTTATTCTATTATGTAGATATAGAAGTGGAAGAAGATACTTCTGCATCAATGACATGGCCCTTGCTCTTCCATATTTTCCTTGTGCACAGGAGACACTCTCTGGGTATCAGAACTGATCTGGGCCATTTCTTCTGTCACTGGACAGTAGCAGTTATGTTCTGAAGGACAAATGCAGTTATTGCAGGTTACTGCTGTCAAGTTGTTCTTCTGGTATCATTTCCTGTACATTCCTCCCTGGAGTGAGATGGATACCATGATAACAGAGGTTAGAGAAGCATCTGTAAAATTTGTCCAGAATGCAGAAGGTGTTTTTCTTACAAAGCAAAATCATTACGTTGATGTCTAGATTCCTCCTCCCCTTCTCTTTCAGTCAGTATTCCCCAGAAGTTTGTTCTTTGAATATAAATACCCTATCTTATGCCGTACCATTCCAGGGCAGATTCAACACACACAACTGGGAGAGCCTAGGGCGATACACATGGAAACCAACAGGACTCAGCCTGGCACTGCACAGTGCAAAGAGATGCCATGTCTTGTTTTGCACAGTTATGTCATCACCCCTTATTTTCAGGGTGGAACAAGGTCCCCTGGCGACACAGTATATAAAGAGAGAACGTCCACATACTCATTGTCATGCTTTTAACTTCAAATGCCAAGTGTCTTGACAAAATACGCACTGAAACAATGCTACTAGGTAACCATTAGAAATGGTCCCCACTGGTTATACTGCTTCCACTGTTATCTGTGACTCACATATCCACAGGAGTTAACTCTTACAAGAGACTTTTCAAAGCAAGTGACTTTCTCAAAAGAGGTAAGGTAAGCAGAGCTGCCACTACACTAATGTCTGAGGATTAGGTTCTTTAGTTTGTGTGTTTTTTGGTTTTTTCCTCCACAGAAATCATAGTCAAAGTAATTATTCAGTTAAATACAGGGTTATAATGCTCAAATTTGGGGACAGCTTTTTCTTTTTCTCAACTGACTTCTCTTAAGTTGAACAACAACCACTCTGAGCAATACTCACTGAATTAAGTGGCATAGAACATGATAATACAATTTTTTTAAAAATTAATTTTTTCAGTTAAAAATCTAACGATCGCCTAACATTCCAATTCCATTCCATCTAGACTGGGAACTCATAACTTGCACTTCAATACCAAGTACAAAGAACAGTTACGATTCAATGAAACTATTTTACTCCTTTTATAGTAGAAAAATTACCTGGGTGAAGTTATGCATTATAGTTGCAGGACAGTAACGCCACAAAGGAAACTCAAAAGGTTAGTTTCAAAACTGCAACGTTAAAAAATGTTCATTAGAATCTGTAGAACTTTAAAACTTTACAGAAAGACAGCCCGAATAACAAAACCAGCACTTTTTGGGAAATCACCACTGAGCTGTACAATAGTGCTGGAAATGTAGCGTTCTCCCTCCTTCTGAATTTGACATCTCTGTCATATACGAAAGTTCAAAATAAAACTCTAAAAATAATTGGTCTCACGTGAGCTCACTTACAGTAAGTAGAGGAAAGATACCTAGGACAGGAGGCCCTTTACTTGCTTCAAAACCCTGTGGTGGAAACTGAAGGTGAACAAATTAAGGCTAATGGTAAAATGCACTCTTGAATGACATGGGTATGCCACGATTAAAGTAACTGCTAGAAGGATGTAGAAAGTTTTCCGCCACTGAAATATTTTAATAAAATTGGATGACTTCCAAAAATGCATGTTTCAGCTGAGAATTTTTGGGTTGACGCTGGAACCACTGAGGTAAATTTATCAGGATCAGAATAGATGGATCATCAGTAGGAAGTTTTCACCAAGGCTACAAGAATGGATTCACAGCATCTGTATAACATTCCATCTTTTTGTATTTCAACTCATTTGCTCTCCATTTGTAGCTATCCCCGCCCCATCCTAGACTGGAACAGCAGCTAACATTATAGTCCATAGGCGGCTACCAAGCAATCAGATAAACTCAGGGAGAGGGTTTCCATCGACCACAGCACTGCACTGACCAAGCAAGAGGTAGAAGAATATATTAAGACACAACAAAAATTAACATGGAAGAATTAAAATAAATAGACATAGATAATTACCCACAGGAAACAAGCATTGGGCAAGGGGTGAAATCTAGAAAGAGCTTTTAGAAAAAGTATCAAGATACTGAGCAGAGAAAATCGCATGTTGAATTTCTCCAGCAGTGAAGAATGTGGGATTTTAGACTTTCTTTTTTTGGTTCTTAAGAAACAGGATTACATCACCTGCTTCTCACCCTAGACACAGTAAGGAACATTTGGTGGTTATATCAGAAATATTCCTAACTGTACATCTTGTGTTATCTTGGAAAAGTCATTTACTCATTGTTCTGGACTGTCAGCCACTATATCAAATGGCAGCAATAGTAATAAAACTGTTTATTACTTGCGTTTGCATAGTGCCTAACAAAAAATGAGTGGAGTTTTACAGAATGCCTTAATCCTAATAAAGTTACTTGTACAGTACTTGAAATGTACTGTTCAGTTTGCTAGTCATTTTATACAAAGATATAACATAACTGAAAGCAAACTTAACAGAATCTATATAAAATAACTACCTCCATGAAGTAATCTGGAAGCCTCCTTGCTCCTGAGAATCACTTCATTAAAAAACATGCATTTTAATTGCATTTTTTCCTCTTGCTCAGACCTATTTCAGCTAAATCAATAATACGTTTTAAGAGTCCCAGGTTTAAAATTAGCTAGTCATTATGAGTTCTCCACTTTTACAAATATAATCACAGAGAACGATATATTATGTTCACTGTACTTAACGGCTACAGACAGCTGATGCACATCCAAGTCACTTGACAATAATATTTATACTAATACATCATCAAACTACAGATCTCTAAGTCAAGGGGCATAGGAAATATTGTAGGCACAAACAACATGCACCAGCGCAAAGGATTAGTTTTTCCACAGTAATAGTCATAGTGCTTTTCTCTACATCTTCTACCACCAGAGAACAAGATTTTTATTCCATTTAAACACAGTAACATTAGAAATTTAATTTACTATAAGTTTACACCTACAGAAAATCAGGTCTAAACCAATCATAGAGAAAAATCTAAGAAATTACACTCTCTCTGATCAGCATCTCCAAATTCCTGCAATTTCCCCTCTTCATCTAAGAATTTTTTTCATCAACTGTTTTTCCTCTCTCACATCATCAGTCACTGCAATATACAGGAAGAAGAGCACTTTAATGACAATGCATAGAAACCAGTTTCATAAAATGGCCAAAAAAATATGAGTTATAACTCGGACCTATTTCATGTAACACTATATTAAAAACTGCATTTATTTATTTGTCTCACTTTTTTCCCTCTTGTACTAGGATTTTCCTCTCCCCTACTTTTGACAATTTTAGATCATTTTCATTTCCTGGAAATTTAAGGCTTTTAAAGCCAAACTTGTCCTACTCACCCTAACAAAGAGTCAGCGTTCGATGTTGATCAATGATAAAGTTAGCACAACATTATTCTTACTACTATACTAAGATATAAACCTGCATTAAAACTTGAGATTTTATGCCTGTTTTCACTGATAGCAGTAGCAAGCCTTAAACAAATAAATAAAAAAAATTTGAATTCTCTTAAGCAATCCCTCAATGAGAATATTAGTCCAAACCATCTCACTGAAAAATTGAAAACTATGACATTTAAAACCTGGTTTGCCCCATAACCAGTACGTGTGGAGCTTGCTGTGATGATTATCAGTCGTTTCCCTAGGTGAAACGAACTTGGTAAAGTAGATTCTGAAGTGCCCTTTCAAAAATGGCTTGCCATCAATTACAGCTATCACATTCTGTGTTTCCAATTTCTTCTGTGGAAAACTACCACACTTGACCTACTCTTTTGAAGTCCCCACAGTGATAAATTACCAAACTTCATTCTCTTTCTCATACTCCTGGGTAAGGTAGCTATTAAGAATGCCACTTTAGCTAAACAGAAGATCTGCAGTCTAAAGATTCTTCTTTTTTATTAAGATGCACTTTAACTCCTTTGGCTAGTTGCTCAGAAACCCAAACAAACCTCCACGCCTAACTATGATCTGTGCCTGTGATAGAGAAATCAAGAATATTTCAAGAAGAAAGTTATTTGAAAACTTAAGAAACTGAACTTGCTTGAAGATTTATTTATTCTGAAACTGAGAGAAAAAGAACTGAACTATATTTTTAAAAAGAACAGAATAAAACCTGAGCAATTTCAAACTAATCAAGGATATGCTACTAAGAAAGTCCTGCATATGGTACATGCTGTTTATCTCAGCCGTCAGAAAAACTATTCTTCATTATTTGTCAGCGCACTGGGTCCCTGTGGCTAAAAGACCACAAGAAAAGATTAAATTGATAAAATTTATGGAATCTCAAAAAAGTTCCATCAAACATTTGGCAAGAAGAGATGACCATATGCAGGATGAGCAGTACTTAGGCAAAAATGTAACATAAGGTTGAAACCAACTTCAGCAGCAAATTTCTAGACCATTACATTTTGAACTTGACCATTTCATAATGTAAGAACTAAATTTTAGTGATCAGAACAAAATGCTCCAAATAGAGGAAAAAGAACCTAAATTACCCTTTCTTATCCACATCATCTTCCATATATTCAAAGAGGCTATTTGTATTTGGCTCTAGACAAGAAGTGTAAATAGAAAGTGCTAATAGCAGCAGCTACACAAATGAACAGAACTAGGATGAAGACACTGTTTGCTATCACTAGTTATTAATGAAATGAAAGCCTAAACAGGCATTTTTGGATGTGAAGATGACCAGGATGCGATTTCTGCACAGCATCAAAAGTGATATTACATTTATGGAGTAACTGTTCCAGTTACCGTAATTTGGAGCGCATGCCTCCTCTCTCACAAACTACTCTTCCGAAGAACACATCATTTTTATCCTAAATGACTGTTTACAAGCTCATTTGGTTAAGTCTATCACATCAGAATGATTTTTTGAGGTAGGCCATTTGTTATTGTTTCAGGGGATGATTTATAACAGTAATACAACTTCATTATTAGGATCTAAGTCAAAGGAAATATAATGTATGGTCATGATGCTGCACGAACGCTTACATTTCTGACTAAATCACTCAGAAGTTAGAAAAATTATTTCCTCCAGGTAGCGGTTTTCCAGAGCTATAACAAAGTAGTCTCTCTTATTTTCAGGGGCAAAACAAGAAACAAAGAGATAGAAAAAAGTAAACCAGAGATAAGTAGTATTTATTTGGTATGTGATTTACCTGCTACGTTATCTACTAGGCTCTAAACTTATAAACTAACAGCTATGAGGATAAAGGTAAAGAGATCTTAGTATGGAGTTATAAATTAAAATCTACAAGATGAAAAGAGAAGAAATGGAGGAAGAAAAGGGTGAATTAAGCTGTAGGTGAAAGGCAAGCTGGAGAACTGCAGACGGAATGCCCTTAGTGTTGCTAAGGCACCTATGGAACTGCACAAGTTCAATTATGGTAAAACAAAAATTGTGCAAGCAAGTTCTTAGAATATCACAGCACACTTAAAATGATTAAGATTTTAATACCTTGCTAAAAATGAAAATGCAGCCATGAATTTTACTGAAGTTACATGGAACAAGTCACAAAGCAAAGCTACTACACAGAATGTACAGATATTCAATTCAGGACAACTTTGTGTCATTCTAAGTAGCAACAGGATTTTGAAACAGATGAAATAACAGTAGTTTCAAAATGAAATAAAAAGCATGATTCCATCTATTCCTTATATTCAGAATTTTGCTTTACAGAAATAAAAAGCATGATTCCATCTATTCCTTATATTCAGAATTTTGCTTCACAGAAAAGAATAACCCAAATCCATAAAATTACTTTTAATACACTTCAGCTTTTCTCCAACTGTTTGATGCAAGATATACATTACATTGAAATTCTAATCTTATATTGTGTAACATGTTCTTCTATGCATAGATCTAAAGATTTGAATAAAATTCTCTCTGATACTGTTCATTAAATGGCATTACCTTGTTGTAAGTGTCAGGAACAACAACATCCCTAAGGTAGATTACAGTTAACTATAGTAAGACAGCACCTGCATGACACTCTCTGCATTTAATTCCATACTCACATAGGTTGAATTAAAATCTTGATTACGCTTTCAAAAGCCCATGAACAACTTCACTGGATCAATTCATGCAGGCACTGGAGAACCTTCCAGCTGATCAGAGCTGCCCTATCACTTGGTCTCCCCAGTTCTATTTTCTGGTGCATTTCAGCTTCCGCCACCATGTTTTCCCACCAGAGCAGCTGCCTTCCTCCCAGCCAGTTCCACACTTCTGGTTAAGTTAAAACGTTAGAAATTATCATCACGAGTCTAGTAAAAATGAGCACAACAAAATTCTCTGTTTATTAATACCCATGTAAGGACAAAGTGTGGAAATGCATTTGGCCATAAAGTTAACATAATAACCAGAATATCCAGAATTTCTATTATCATTGAAATCTAAATATCAAATGCTTCAAAGAGTCTCTACTTACAACAGAATGCAAGTCTCTTCCACATCTTCAGGTAAGTCATTCTGGAAGAATTCCTGGTTTGCAGAGTAAGATTTTCTGCGCTTAGGGCTAAAACAGATCTTTTAAATCTTACCTAGAGCTTTTTTCATAAACACACTTGAGCTCACTCTGTCCAGAACCTGATATGACTGAACATGAGTCAGTTAAGAACTAAAAGACAGGTAGTCAAAGAAGTATAGCACTATGAATAAAATAAGCGCTGTTGAAAGAAAGGGTTTATTAGCTGAAGCATACCACGATACTCAATATGCTACAGGGCTTCTGATTCAGACCTGGACGATATACTCTCATTTTAGGAGCACATACAATGAATCAAAATCCACCTGCAGAGGAGATGAAAAAAGACTTTAAATTGGACATTCAGACAAAATCCAAAGTGCGAGCAGGGAGGCTGAGTACTGATAAAGGCAGTTCATTGTTGTGAACTAAGTGTAATAAGTAGAGCAAGTCTTCAGAGGGCTGATCAACCGCACTCTTAACTCTTGGTGCTGAAACATTCTCCGTTTGGCAGAAGCAATCATGAGGACTACTGCAGCAACTCTTGATTGCCAGAGGATCATCACCAAGAGTCGTAAAAATGTACAAAGATTGAGAAACAAATCAATCAGGCACCTGAAATGAAGAGTGGTCTTTGGTCTAAACCCTGTGTCTGACCTACCTCATCTGTTCTCATTAAGAGAGGAAAACTAAACATGCAAGAACTCACAAGAGCAAAATTGAAGTATATATATCCAGAGGTATCCTGAATTTATGACACTTGACAATGCAGCACATAGCAATTTACATTGAGAGCGCTAAGCTACAGGTCATGTATGTCCTCTGGAAGAGCTGCTGTAAGGAAATGTATCATCCAA
>WAAD01019620.1:21000-46120 GCA_013389945.1 Fregata magnificens
ATTCATGACATTTCTTACAGAGCTGACTGGACTTTCACCACCCTATTCTAAATGTTTGTTCCAACCCTCTCTCCCCTTCAAGTTTCCACCTCAGCACGTCTTCACATAAGCCCATCTTTTATTTTTCTCCATTACTTTAAACCAGTCACCTTCCCCTCCGCTTTTTCCTTCACTTTCTATATAGCCAATGCCCTCCTACATAAGCCCACTTCAACATTAAGATTTTCTGCTTTCTTATCATAATGTCATTATAGAAGTAACCACCTACTGCTGTTCTATTCATAGAGAGCACTTCTTAGGCATGACCATGATAAACAATCCAAAGTAATTTTTGGACTTCACAGTGATTTCGGGGTATCCCCATGCCCAAATGGGTTCATCTACCGTTACCTTCCGAGTTACAGCAGCTGCTCAGAGGGAACTCCTTTTGTCTGAAATATTTCCAGTGTGACAGCATTGGAACACTCTGAACACAGGTAACATATATATGGATGATGTCTACGGTTGATACTCACTGGCTACATTAAGGACTCAAATGTTGTCTGGCAAGCTGATGAAAAACTACCAGAAATTGTTCGTCTCAAGAGATACTCACACATCCTAACTATAGCAACAGGATTTTACTGTAGTTGAGTAATAAGGCCAATGATGGCCATGGATCACTCCTCGGGGAAAGAAGCTCTCATGACTGCAGAGTCTATTACTGTTCACATAAGCTCTGTTTATTGTGTTGATGTCAACTTTAATTTTTCTTTGTTCATCTTTAGATGCGAGAGAAAGATAGATGAAGTGTGGCTTATATAGTAGATTGTACCTGCTGCAACTACCCTTCCTTGATGAGACATTTGTTTGGGTCTAAGACTATCATCTCTTGTTTACTGAATGACAATGAAAAAAGTCTGGAGAAAACGGTGCTTTTGACAGGCAAAGAGTGAATCTATTCAAAATTATTTTATAATACTGTGCAAAAATATTAATATTTCTTTCATGTGAAATAAAATGGCAAAAATAGGAAGTACTTCAAGTTGTAAAACGTGTTGAATTGAAAGTGCAGCTACTACAGTGATAATACTAGATGTAAAATACCAGATGAGATGAATGAATTTATTCAAATCCAGGGGGGACTAGCAAATTTATTTTTCCCATGGCTCTAGAGAATAGCTTTAGTAAAATATTTTCGTCGTGTTCTGAAGTACAATCCTCTCTAGGGCACAACAGAGTTTTCATTTTTTGATGGAACAATTCACAGAGGAGGAGGAGGGTTGGCAAGCAGAAACAGTGCTGAATACTCAACTAACTATTTATAGAACCCAAAAGCACTTAAAGGAATATAAGCAATGCCAAACTGGGCAGGGAAGGAAAGTTAACAGCGTTTAGACCCAGACTACTCAAAAACTTCAGGCTTTCATCCAAATTCAGATCATAATCAAATTTTGCCAGGCAGGTACCAACCAGCTACCAAGAATCCAGCTCCCTCTCGTTTTTGCAGAACAACTCTACTTTTATTTTCCATTTTATCTCAAGGGAAACTGTAATTCTTGCCCAGGAAGGAAACAAAAACCACCTTGCTGACCTGGCAAAGGTTGATTTGGCTCATGGCTCCAATCTAAGCAGACTTCAGGAAATGTGACTGGCTTTCTAGCACTTATCTCACAAATGTCAATTAATTATAAATATATATAAATATATATTATTTTGATAAAAANCATACTTTCATATTAGAAGAGCAGAGCCTGAGAACTGCATGGAAAAAATCGAATTAAGGCCCGTATCTCATTTTAATACACTGTTGACTAAATCAGAAAAGATACACTAAAGACAGTGTATTAAATTAGATTAGCTCTACATACCGTATTTTAACACTTCCTACCATTTACTGATAGTGCAGGAACACAGTAGTTCTCTGAAATTACTTAAGCCTCTCCAGTTTCTGCAGCTGAATCTCTAGAATTACAGCTCATGTTTAGTATGCAGAGGCAAATTCTCCTGAACATAGAAAGTTTCAAACCAAATAAATGAGTCAGCTGAGGCCCTTATAAATTTTAAACAAGCCCTCAGTCTGCCATACAACTGGCCAGTAATCAATGCCTATGTTTAACAGCTTAAACCAAGATTTAAAAAAAAACAAAATACACTTTCAAGGTTTTCTTCACCCAACTAAAAGACTTCTCCATTTCAGCTCTTGATTTCATCTTTTTTCCAGTTAGAGCCATGAGCATTTCTTAATCCCAGAAGATTTATTCCAAAGAAACCATGGACTTCATGTTGAACCGAGGTGTCTTGATGAACAATTCTCTTTTTCACCTTGTCACAAAAAGGAACTACCAATGAATCACCATCACGTGATGGTAATCACTGTGACTTTAAGGACCAAATTGCCATGGATCAGAGTGATCTCTAAGCCTCAAGTCCACAGTATGTGGCATGGAGAAGAAGTGTGTTTCTTCCATCCCTGAGAAGAACTAGACTAAGCCAAATAATCTCAGCTTCCAAGCATGAAAACCAGTACAGAATTCCCTAAGTTAAAAATAACACATTGTCTGCTGAGAGATTATGATATTTGTTTAAATTTCTCTCTGCAGCTTTTGCATTGAGACATAGAATAGTTGAATATCTAAAGACACTGCAGTGTTACTCAAAAAGTAACAGATTCAGTCTTAAAACAGACTATTTCACATACCAGTATAACCACAGCAATGCGGAGCTAAGCAGGGGCTAACTCACTCTGCTGTACAGATGCACCCTAGAACAACCGAAGTTTTTAGACAATGCTTACCACAACTACTCACTAGCGAACAGTAGAAAAGAGTACATCTGAACATAATATTACACCGTGATATTCTATTCCGCTTGAGGGTATAAGCAAGCTTTATGATGAGGTCATAAAGCAATTTCCATACTGAATTTATGAGATCATTATAACAGTCATTTCCAGAAGCCAGTGACTGGTTTATTACAAGACAGCCTGTAGCAAAATTGAAAACGTAGATTGCAGAGAAGTTCAACTGCAATACTGGCAATATCCAAGACTGAAGCACAAAAACTGTAAGGCAAACAAGTGGGGAGGGAAGGTTTAAGCATTAAGGCTTATAAATATCCAAATAAGGACATTTCAGAATCAGCAACAAGAGAAGCATTGATTTACGTTAATTTTCATTTGCAAAAATTCACCTTTATTTGAAGACTAGCTTATGCATAGCATACAAGATTGAAAAATAACTACTACTCCTGAATATTCACAACAGACACCTATTGCTAAATCATGAATAATGACAGCAGAGCATTTTTACCACACATACAAATTGTTTAAGATCAATCTTGTTTCTTTACTTAAAAACTCCCACTTGCTTCTTACATTAGTCTTTGTCAAACTGCTTTAATTGGCTTGACTGTTACAAGATAAACCTTCAAACATAATCAAGCAATCATCCCAGATGGCACTGTGCAGGACACAGGCAATAGACCACAAACACTGAACTGTTCTGCAGCAACAGACAGAAACTGAAGTATCTTTTAAGGAGGTTCTAGAGAACTCAAAAAGATTCATAAATATCAAATGTTTTGAGACTCAGATTCAAAGGGAACCTTGGATCATCTCTCTTGTATATATCCCAGTTTGCTACATTTTCAACAACGTTCTTACTGAGCAAAAGCGTTTGCATTTGACAACGAACATATATTCATCTACTCTGAAAGATACCCAGTCTAAAAACCAAGCAAAGTCAAAACCAAAAATACAGCAAATTCCTCAGAACCTAGCCAAGACAACTGGACCAGAACACATTCTAATTATATCTTTAAATGCTTAATTGACTCAATTGTTTACAATAACTGCCTGATAGTTTATTTGGAATTTGTCTAGGTTTTATTTTAAGCTACTGGAGCTTCTTACGTTTCTTCCTACTAAAGAGCACTATCAGAGTAGAGAGAAGTCGCAAACAGAAATAAACAGACAGTATTAGACAGAAGAAGTAGACAGCAGGGGAAAAAGCTGGATATAATACCTTATCACAGAATGACTAGCAGTCAGATGTAATGTAGTCATCTAAATAGACAAATGCAATCTCTTCAGTTATGACAGGCAATTTCTTCTGGTCATTTGCCCAGTACCAACTACGTATGTCCCTATAGATAGAAACTTAATTATGTGGATGGTCTGGTGAATCGAAAAATACTTCTAAGATATTCTAAATAGTTCTGAACTTCATAAGCACTTTTAATCCAGGTGGATCAAATGATTAGTTTATAGTAGTTTAATTGGAACAAACTGCGATAAGATTATTATTTATGAGTGTATTAACATGGTAAACAGAAATGGAAGTTATAGAAATGGACGTTTATTTAAATGGAATGGGCCATGACAGTAAATCACCCTACAGATGGTGATGCCCTACTGTGGTTTTCTCTCTCCTCACCTACAATAGACCAATCTTATAAATGCTGGAAAAATATAAGTCGTATTTTCCCTGTCATGGACCTTGTCTGCAAATATACGATCAGAAGGAAGCATAATTTTGCAGACTTCCTCAAGAGCTTTATCCTGTTGGCTATTTTAAAACCCTGATTTTTATTTTTCCCCCTCTATAAATCACCTCTTCTAAACATTACAAAAAGTGGAAGGTTAGTGATTAAGCCTGTTTTAGAATAGATGTTAACAACGTAAACTCTTAATTTTGGGCATGCTATGGGAGCTGTACAGCAGTCATACAAATCAGGTTCAATACACAGACAAATTTACTGAGCAAGGAACCCCTTGATGCTATTGGAATATGTATTCTCTATTGAACATAGTTTTGATCACGTGCAAGGTCCTTCCATCACAAAATACCAACTAATTAAATCAAAATTCATTCCATAAACCTAACAACAGAATCCAACATGTGCATTCCCACCAGACTGTTTCGCTCTACACTGTTAAAAACCAAGTTCTTGCTTCACAGCTCTCCAACATCCCTGTAACACCATCACATAAGTCATTGTGAACCTGCAACTTCTTGGTTGCCAGGACAACTGGCTGACAATCGAAAAGTGCACCAAAAGGTTTTTTTCATGTATTTGGTGCAAAAAAATTCTGCATTTCTGGATTTTTAGTCCAATTTCAAAATAACATCACCCTTGCTTCCATTAAGTCAGAAGTGTCTATACGTCAGACATGCTACACAAAGTCTAAACTTAAAAATTAATGCTGGACATTTTGCCCACTTAAATATCAAATTGTGTCCTCAGTCATGCTCATTTATATTTATGAGCAATTGGGAAATACCTTGCTATGTCACAAAGTACAAAGAAAGGCTTTACTAATTTTTTTATCTTCTTTCATATGCTGTCACGATCCTTTTTACACTGCAGAATCAAACAATGATGAATTAGCAGTACTAATGGTCCAAAAGAAACATATTTAAAAATTAATAGCATCACCTGTTTATTGATCAAATAGAATTGTAAATAACCTCACTGGGAAGAAAGCAAATTCACATGCAAAGCAAGTTACTGAGAAAAGCAAAGCCTACGTTTGCTTCTCGGCCAAAGACATGCTGAGCCAAATATTCCAATGTACAACATTCTATCTAAATTCTGACTGAACGAATTAATGCAGAACACAGATCCGTGTAGGAAACATATCAAATACTACAAGGCATGCAAAACATTCACCAAAGCTATGGAAGAGAACAATGAAGTGCTACAGTACATTTTTGACAATCTTTGTTATTTTAATCTTAAATTAGATCTTCTGCAAATCTGACCAGTATGAAGCTTACTCTTATTTCACTGCTCAAAACACGAAGTTTACATCTTCAACAGGTAAGATCTTCAACAGAAAAACAAACACTAGCTTACTCCAGGGAAGATTCTCAGGAAGCACAGTGCAGCTTCTACCTACACAGTTGTTCTTTCATCCTGCTACTTTTATTTACTTTTCTTTTGGCTCTCTTAACTATTCTGTTTTATTACTTATATGAACACCTCTAAAAGGCTTACTACCGGAAGCGTGAAGATAAGACTTTGATCCCAAAACGTTTAGAAAATACAAATCCTTCTGTACATTTTAATATAAGAAAACCAAGAATTCATACAGAAGCACCTTCCTACAGAGCCTACAGCATGAGAAAGCAACATGAGCTGAATAACTGACAGTTCCTTGAGCATACCGTGCTGATAACCAACTCTTTACCATTTCTACTGTAAGCCTGATCTTGTTTCACCTTTTTGTTTGTTTCTTCTAATATAACAATCCAAACACAGAACATCAAGCTGTTCTAAAAAAACCAAAGGGAAATATTTATGAGACAAAGAAACCTTTATTTTTTAATCCCACAACAAACCATAACACAGTACAATGAAAACCACATCTTTTACTTATTTTGATGTCACTTACTTACCTTCACATGACTGAAGTCACCAACTTTGCTGCCTTCTTGTGGATTAATAGGTTTAGTCTCTACTCTTGGTTTGACGACCTGCCGAAAAGGACTGGAGAGCGGAAGTCCACTAACACTGATTCCATCTAGAAACAGAATAAATGAAATTACTTTTGCTTGTCTAATGTTATGTTTTATTCCAACAAATCTATATCTGTATCATCACAGGCAGAGAAAATACACAAAAAGAAATACTAACATTTTATACAAAAAGGCAAAACAAAGTAAAGATTATTTTGCTATATTTTTCTCTAGAAGACAAAAAAACCCAAACAGGAATACACCTAAAACTCAGGGAAGGTCACAGAAAAGGAAGGTAATTGCATTTGAAATATCGCAACAGAGACGTCGGAGTTAATAACATAAAATTAGTTTTGATATTTACAATATTAGAAAAGAACAAAGATAAAAGTTCGTGCTTTTCCATGATAGTGACCCTATCAACTGCTTAATATCTTTAAACTAACTTCCAGTATGAGGCCTGAGGATTCCTTTTTCAAGTATATACTGCAGAAAATAATAGAAAATAGAGAAGTCATGTTTTGTACCATCTACTGATGTAAAAATATATAAACTATTTGTCATGTATAACAAAGACAGAATGGAAACTAAGGTTTACGTTGTAATAGTCAACAAAAAGCTTAACAGAAATGGGTCTCCTTAGAGGAATGTCCTCAGTTTGGTATTTACTGGCAGCTGTGTACTGGCATATAGTATAGCAATAAAAGACAGTATGACAACTTAGTAGTATTTTTTATTGCTGACAAGCTTGTATAACTTGAAGGTAAATAAATACACTGCAGCATATTTGGGTTTCTCAACCTACCAAAGCCACATACTAAGCACAAGCCATTAAAACTTGTGAAAATTACTGTTGAATCAAAAACTCAGAGGAACAAGAAAATTAAAATAATGAAGTTTTAACATACACTAAAACTAGATTCACAATTCATTATTAACAATTCGTTATTACTTAGATTTACATCCAAAGTCCAAAGAAGAGCACGATTTTGTTCCTTTATGCTGTGCAGAGCAACTGCAATCCACAAACACCGATTAAATACAAGCAAAATCTCATATATCGCAGTAGACACATGCATCTAAACATACAGGAAACACCAAGTTATTACACAAAACCCAACCATCTTCCCTCTTTGGAAATTGCTCCTATCAAACTATATTTGCTATTATCACATTCCAATTCCATGGATGACCTCGAATCTGGACTTGTGGCGGATACATTCCTCAAAAGAAGAAACCAGAAGAACAAGATGAACAAGACGAAGCATGAAATGGTTTTCCGTCAGTAAAATCCAACCTCACAGGTATCCAGATGAGAAAACAAAGGGCATTTCCCATATTCCTTTACTTCCAATTTCCTTCACCAACAAGTTTTAAAATGCACCTTAGTTCAGCCTTAAAGGTATTACACTATGATAAACATCAGATTTGAAGATTCTGATTCTAGGCCTCCTAATCAAAAAAAACTTACAAGTTTTTAATTTACAATTAACTTATCTCATATGCAAAAAAAAAAAAAATAAAGAAGGTGAAAAGAAAGATTACTCTTTCTCAGGAAATCAGTATTTCCATCACCAACCATCACCAACATCATCCGCTCAATCAAACCACAGCATTCAAGACTTCCTAAAAGGTCAATAACCTTCACAGTTTACGGCAAAAGATGTATTCACATACACTGATGTACTTCACATGGGCAAAGCCTGACTTGATGCTGCATATTTGTACTTGTGTTGGCTGGGATAGAGTTAAATTTCTTCATAGCAGCTGGTATAGGGCTATGTTTTGGATTTGTGCTGAAAAGAGCTTTGAAAACACAGGGATGTTTTCGTTACTGCTGAGCAGTGCTTACACACAGTCAAGGCCTTTTCTGTTTCTCACAACACCCCACCAGCGAGGAGGCTGGGGGTGGGCAAGAAGCTGGGAGGGGACACAGCCAGGACAGCTGACCCCAACTGACCAAAGGGATATTCCACACCATATGACATCACGCTCAGCAATAAAACTGGGGGCGGGGGGGGATGTTAGTGGGGGGGACCACTGCTCGGGGACAGGCTGGGCATTGGTTGGTTGCTGGTGAACAATTCTTTTCATTTGCATCACTTGTCTTTCTTGCGTTTTATTTTCCTCTCTGTTATTTTTTTTTCTCTCTGTTATTTTTTTTCTCTTTTCCTTACTTTCTAAAAATTATTCTTTCTTTTTTTTTAATTATTAAACTCTCTTTATCTCAACCCACGAGTTTCTTTCTCATTTTTACCCTTCCAATTCTTCCCCCACCCCACCTGGAGGCAGGGAGTGAGTGAGCGGCTGTGTGGTGGTTAGTTGCTGGCCGGGGTTAAACCACAACATTCTCAAGGCCTCCACTGACTTCTGCAGAGGACTGCCGGAAGCTGAGTGAAGATATCCAAAATGACATTCTTGCAGTTGCCACAGTGTACTACTGGCTCTCCAAGGGCCAAGATACTACTCTTCGGAAGATGGCATGAGATGCTACCACTGAAGTGGTGGAAGGAATGACCCAACTCACAGAAACAATTCTCAGTGCTTTAAAGAAAGGGAATTTTAAGGAAGGGAAAATTATTTTGATGGTTCTGGTGACCTTCACACAGAAGCAAAAGAACTAGTAGCTAAATAGAATATGTATCAATTTTTGTGTGGAGTGCATGAAAAATTGCCTTTTTCCCCCACAACCCGCAGCACAAGTTGTCACACGTACGATAAATGTTCATTAGATGTAAATCTTTGTGCAACAGTTAGGATGGACTCTGCCACACCTCATGTTTTGGTGCATGGTTTTGAAGCAAATCTCATCATCATCCCCACTCAATCAGGTCTGTAGAGCAATTTCAGTGCATGCAAGCTAGATTCTTTTTGGAGTAAATAAAACAAAATCGAAGACTTCAATCCCAGAGTAGAGGTAACGTACTCCAACCCCTAACAGGGGCATAACAGTCTGAACCAACAAGCAGCCCTTCAGACAAATTTGAATCACGTATGTGGAGGGGATATTTTATCCAGAGGGCTAGAGTAAGTCACGCCTCAGGTAAAATACCTGAATCACACCACAATGTAATATAAAAGCCTTAGCACCGAGTGCTTCTACCTACCAATCTATTCCCACTGCATCATCTTAATGTAGATATAGCCTTTAGCCACTAAATCCAGCAATTCTAAATAAGGAATTATAGCAAGATCACCGGGCAGTATAAGAACAGAAAAAAGCTGTGTGTGATCAGACATTATATACTACATATTAAGACGAGGCATTTAGAGTTTCGTTAGATGTAAGATCCAAATACAACAAAGCCCCAATGGAAAGTTCAAGACAGCTTGCCAACAAAACTGATCATAAATCTATTTGATAGCAGGCTTTGAAATCCACTCTTTTTTAATTAAAATAAGAAGTTTTACCTGAGGAAAAATAATTCTTTTCAAATCAATGAATGATTTTCACCAGTTCTATATTTAGAATGACAGCTGACGTTGATTAGTGCATAAAATTGCAAAGAAAAATATGAAGAAAACCAAGCATGAAAAATTGCATGGCATTAGTCAGATTTTCCATTTTATGTAAGGCACAAGTTTTCCTTTCTTTGAGAAAGGAATAGATAATACCTAAAACGACATCATGGACATACAACTAATGCCTTTCTTAATCGTTTTATCTTTTAAAAATCCATTCTATTTTCATTTTTTTAAGGGGAACAAAAAAAGACAAAGGTTGGTTTAAACCTTTTCTCTGGGGAAGAGAGAACTTTTCTAATCTCTACATTGTACCTGCAAAAGGATGTATGATAGCGAAGTAAACATTGATTCTGCTTCAGGCTAAGAGGAAAGTCTAAGATAACCATTGAGTGGTCCAACTTTCTGTTTCAAGTCTGTGGCACTCAAACATGGCATGTAACACAGAGCCTGGAGCCAGGCACTGCATTATATTTCAGATTACTCACCCCTTCACAACTTTGACTGTGCAAGGGGACTTCTCTGCCAGAGGACAAAAAAAAAAATTAATGTTCTGCTGTGAGCAATTTTTTTTAATTTAGCTTTTTCTGTTCTTTGACCAGGCAACAAAGTTGGTTAGACCTTGTCCAGCTCCTCTGCAATACATTCGTCACCACAGAATGGGGAAACATATTCTGTTAAAAGCCCTGGTTGGTTGCAGAACTTAATGATGGCAGAAGAAAACAGGTAATTGAAAAATTTAGAGCATCAATGAAGCAGTTCACCGGAAGTTTTAAATTACTTGATGTTTATTTTTTTCAGACTGCATACATTTTATTTTCTCTCATGAAGTTTAGAGATTTGAAGATGCTAAATCCTCCACAGTTTTCTTTCATCAATCCATACTGTCAAACATCTTGAGCAGCCTTTCACTATAAAAAGAACAATTGTCTTTCTACTCTGTCCAGAAATCTTCCTAATTTCTAGAATCCACATTGAATATTTCCATGGTAACAGCACATGACCAATACTTTTTCCACAGTAACTGCAAAAACGCAGCTTGCCTTTCCAACATCGCAGTCACTGCTGTCACAACAGAGCAAAATCTCTTACCGGCATTTCCTCTCTCCTCTCAAATGTTAAGTAAATTGTCAATTTAACTTCATTAACCACTTTCACAGCATGCTGCACAGAAGAATCCCACACAATTTCCAATTTGAATGAGGGAAAGTTTACTAAGGAAGTTAAACCCATAGATTTAAAACCTGATGACTAAGCACTGAAGAAAGAGCTGGCATGGGACAGCTTCTGTCCCATGCTAATACACAACTCCCTTGTAATGCTGTGTTGTACAAGGATCACTGGCCTGATCCGGATGACAAAATTATACACACTTTTCGACAGGTGCATCACAACTACAGTGGTCTCAAACTATGTGGCAAGGAAACCCTTACATGACGTTACCACTGAAGTGAGGACACCACAGAAGTTTGTTTGTATTCCAAGGGAGTCTACAGGTAACCGGCAATACCATGTCACATGAGATGCAAAACAGCTTAAGATTTGAGGTTAAACTGCTTCTTCTCTGCAGAAGAAATATTTATAACCCAATAGCAGTACAAACCTGCTTATTGCTATTTTCTAGAGACACATGGAATGTACTTAATATTATATATGGGGTGCCCATGCCCAGGTGTTGGCAGGGGGGGCTGCAGGGTGGCCTCTGTAGAAGGAGGCTGGGGCTGCCCCATGCCAGGCACAGCCGGTGCCAGCCGGCTCCAAGGGCCCCAGGGCAGGACACAGCTGAGCCCCTCAGCCAAGCCGGGGCGCCAGGGGGAAAATGGGTTTCAGCAAGGGCCAAAGGCGGCACAGGCAGAGGAGGAGGAAGCCGAGGAGGGAGCAGCAGCGGAGGGACCCCGAGGCCAGAGGAGGAGGGCGGGAGGGGCTGCAGGCCCGGAGCAGGGATCCCCTGCAGCCCTGCAGAGACCCCGCTGGAGCAGAGACCCACCCTGCAGCCCGGGGAGGGCCCCACGCCGCAGCGGGGGGAGATTTCCTGTGGGAGCCGTGGCCGTGGAGAGCCCGGGCGGGAGCAGGTTGTCCCTGAGGGACTGCAGCCCGGGGAAGGGCCGCGCTGGAGCGGGGAGACGTGTGGGGAGGGAGGAGCGGCCGAGAGGGGCTGTGATGGACTGACCGCAGCCCCCATCCCCACCCCTGCGCCCTCGGGGGAGAGGAGTCGGGAGCGAAGGGGTGAAGCTGGGCCTGGGAAAGGGGCAAGAAGATGTTGCCTTAATGTCCGTCTTCTTGTTTCTCACCACACAGCTCTATTTTATTTGGCAGTAAATGATATAACTTTCTACAAGCCAAGTCTGTTTTGCCCATGACAGTAACTGATAAGTGATCTCCCTGTCTTTACCTCAACCCACAAGGCTTCTCACCCTATTTTCTCCCCCTGTCCTGTTTAAGACAGGGAGTGAGCAAGCGGCTGAGGGGGGCGGGGGGCATGTTTGGCCCTTAGTCAAGGTTAACCACCACATATTAAAAAATATAAAAACATTACAGTAACTTCTTGCTTACATGAGTGTTTTAACAGTATGAAATAGTAACCCAAGAGATATGTCAGAGTTTTTGGAAAGTACATGACTTGAGCATAAAATGTGATAACTAAATGCCCCCTCAACCCATTTGTTTATTTTGTCAATCTATTGCCTGATAGAAATTTCAAAACAAAAAGCCTCTTGGTAGGCAACCTCTCCTAAGAATACTGTAACAGTTTTAAAGTACTTTCAGCATGCAGAAAAAAAGAGAAAAAAACAACTCAAGATAGGAGACACAGTATCCTTGCCAAACCAGCATATGCCTTTTTCTTCCTAGAAAAAAGGCTTGTATTCTGCTGAAAGTAGGCAGAATTCTAGAAACTTGCTGTGTGGTGCAACAAAGAGGGGAATAACACAAGAGTAGATAGAGTTTCAGGCAATATCCACTTCACCCTTCACGCTGCAAGTGGGCATTAAGATGCAGCTCCTTCTCTCTCTCAAAAACATGATTAAGACTATTACACAAGAGACCAGAGGTAGCAGTACTCCAGGCAAAGCTACAAGGAATGCATCAACTCTCTGGCTCCCAGGAGCAGGGCAGAGACGACACATAGCAGACTAAGAACTTCTTTGAGACCCCATTACATTTGGTGAGGATTAATAGTAATTAACAATAGCAAATGCAGTGTAAGTAGGGATTCCTTCCTGAGGCTGCTGAACTAACTAAACTAGAATTGGAAGTTAAATTTAGAATAAGGGTGAATACAATGAAAGGGAGCAAATGAAGTGTAAAGAAATTCATAATCAAAGACCAGAGATTATTTATGCACACTACATTAGATGCAAAAATAAAGTGCCTCGGCAAGGAAATAGCATAACAGGATGGCAGGTCAATTAGCCTGTATGGTGCTGATCATAAATTTATTGCTATTTGCCTCATGTGTGTCTTACCTATTTACATGGTAAAGATTTGGGGCCTGAAACACCTCTTACTACATGTTTGTATAGCAGCTGGTACAACTCATATAGGCTAAGGTCCTATGGCACTTATATACTCTTAAAAAACCCCACCCTATATCAGTCAAATTATGAAACAAGATTATTTATCTAGATTAAAAGGCAGTTGGAAGAGAAAAAGGCACTTTATCTTCTGTAAGCACTAAAGCTGAAATTCAAGAACTCTGTAAGAAAAGTTTTCAAAAATTAAGAATATTTTTAAAGTAACGCAGTGATGAATTTGTGGAGGACACAGAAGTGTTTGTAGTTTAAAAAAAAAAACAAAACCAAAACAAACAAAAAACCACTCATTTACTCAGATTAACAGTGCAACCAAAATGAAAACTGACGTCTTCAAACTGCAGAGACAAAAAACTTCTGAGAAATGAAGTCGCTTTGAAAAAATATTCTGAATGATTAAATGTAATAAAGGCAACCAAGCATAGTAACATGTAAATGATCATACTGAAATATCTCTGAGGACTTCCATCATCATCATCATCGGTAATACAGTTATCCTAATAGAGTCCTCTATGCTACTTAGTTTTTCAGAAGACCTGTCAAAACTACATCTAAATTCAAACCCAGGTATCTTTCTAACAAAGAAATATATTGTCTATATGCTATATAAGTGTAGGAACACTTTCAGGTAGATAAAATCTAGCCATTTAAGCAGAAAAGCAACACAATGTTCTTGCATACCAATACTCAAAAATATTCAAGATCACTGCTTTTAGAAATATACTATTATTTCTCTGCAACCTTTTCTCCCCCAGAGAAGGGAAGGAGAGACTTAAGGCACAGATTTGCTTTTCTCTTAGCATGTAATTAATTAGTTCCTTTGATGAGTTTATGAATTTAAATATTCTCACACCTGTCTTTAGGTTCCCTATGCACAGAATGAATGAACACTAACATTTTACATAATGAAGTACTCACTGTAGATTAATTCATTAAGTTTGCAAAACATTATCCCCATGTAACAGAAGCTTTTTTAAAAGACTGCTTCCCACTAACACGTCACCATTTATCAGGCAATCCAGAAAGAGCAGCTCTTGTTCTTTTCCCATTTAGCATCAGGGAAATACTGGATTTCAGAAATTAAAGTATAATGACTGGGAAGGAGAATTCATTATGCTCATAATGTGAGCATCCCATTGACCTCTTTGATTTAACAGGTGACAGAGATTTTACTGCTTAAGCTCCTTAAGCCTGGCTGTACCAAGCAGACAGAGTGCAACAACCTTAGAATCAAATTAAATACACACACTGACTTTCCTGACCAGAGAACCAAGAATGTACGTAGAAGGAACCTTGAACCACCCAGCTGAGGGACAGGAGATGCAAAACTTCACTGGCATTTGCACCAAGCAGATCTCCTACAGGGAACCCCTAAATCTTGGTCAACTGCCTTCAAGACATAAGCCTGGTCTTCTTAATCCTAATTAATGAAGCATCTCTAGAACACCTGTCCAGCTGTTCAAAGTGTTTGCAAAGTAATTAATTTCAAAGATAATAAACCAAGGCAATCCAGATTGTGACAAGAACCCTAAATGACATGCTTTAATAGGATGCGCATTCTTCTGCAATGTTATCTGGCATGTTATTAGGCTGTATTTGCATAAACCCAATTCCCAGCATGGAAGCCTATACAACACAGACAGAATAGCATGTTCCTGACATCACAGCTAGGACCTTACAAAACTTAGTGACTGGGCAATAATATGTCAAATGAAATTCAGTACAAATAAATGGGAAAAAAACAACCCTAAACTTACATGTGAAACAAGAGGCTCTCAGCATATCATTACTGTTCAGGAGCCAGATCCTAGAGCTATGGTTCACAGATTCATGAATCTACGAACTCAATGTTCGGCAACAGTCAAAAAAGCAAATGAGAAATTGTGCATTATTGCATTATTATAAGGAAAGTAATAGAAAACAAAATAAAGAGCATCATTAGGTCACTACAGAAATACATAGATCACCTTTCAAATAGCGTGTACAGCCTAGCTCAAACATACTGAACTGAAAGCATTCAAAAGGGACAACAAGGCTGATCAATGTATGGAACTGTTTCCATAACAGGGACAACTAAGCCAGTTAGAAATGTTCAGTCTGTGGAAGAGACCACTGTGGCAGTAACATGAGGAAATGTATAAAATTGTGAGTGTAGGTAAGATGTTTAGGATGTGTACTGTCAGCTCTTCCTCGCGATACAAGAACCAAGTAATATCAGAAGGGCACCAGTAGGTGCAAAGCTGCTAAAAGTAATTTAGCTATGATTCTTCTTGCCACAGCATGCTGTACAGTGGTGATGGAGAGAATGAAGAATTTTATGGATGAGAAACCCACTAAGGATGACTAACAATGCCTAAAAACAGAGAAACCTTATCAGGCTCTGGAAGTTCCTGAGCTAACAACAGTTGGAGCCCAAAAGCCTAAAGGAAAGTAGCATGTATGTTCATGATTCTCCCTATATTTTCCCACAGGCATCTGCTCTTAGCCACTATCACAGCCAGGATATTGCACTAGACGGTCATTGAGCTGATCATGTACAGCCACTCATGTGTTTTTGCTTCCTTTAATCTAGAAGAACATCTAACATTTTTCCTTACAAGGCAGTATACCATCAACACACAAGAATTAGATCAGCAATTTTGATTGATAACTTAGTTTACTTTCCAATTGGGTAAGTGTATCATCAGAAACATCAGTAATTTATCCTTTCTGTACTATGTCCTTATTACAAACAGCACAAAAGGAAACAATTTCAGCAGCAAATGAAAACAGATCAAAGTAACAGATGCCTTGCTAAGGGCATTACTTTAAAAGACAGAAGTATTTTGATCATCACTGTAAATCTGGTCTTCAAAAGAAAAAGGTACCACACCTACCATACGATTAAGAGTCATGTCATAGTTGCCATTGATTTTTCTAGCTCTATACTGTTCTTCACATCAGGATCTTGCCTGCTGTCATGGTTTAACCCAGCAGGGAGCTAAACACCACACAGCCGTTCACTCACTCCCCCAGCGGGATGGGGGAGAGAATCAGAAAAAAAGGTAAAACTCATGGGTTGAGATAAAGACAATTTAATAAGACAGAAAAGAAAGGGAAAATAATAATAATGATAAAAGAATATACAAAACAAGTGATGCACTATGCAATTGCTCACCATCTACTGACTGATGCCCAGCCAGTTCCCAAGCAGCGGCCCTGCCCCTCCAGCCAACCCCCCCAGTTTTTTGTTCAGCATGATGTCATATGGTATGGAATATCCCTTTGGCCAGTTTGGGCCAGCTGTCCTGGCTGTGCCCCCTCCCAGCTTCTTGTGCACCCCCAGCCTCCTCACTGGCAGGGCAGTATGAGAAACTGAAAAGTCCTTGACTAGTGTAAGCACGGCTCAGCAACAACTAAAACATCAGTGTGTCATCAACATTATTCTCATCCTAAATCCAAAACACAGCGCTATACCAACTACTAGGAAGAAAATTAACTCTATCCCAGCCGAAACCAGGACACCTGCCTCTTTAGAAAGTACTATATTTGTAAAGTTAAAAGCAATATAGAAAAATTACAGTAGCAAGTAAAAATGTCAATGTACTTAGCATCTCTAAGAATATTTTCAAGGTACACACAGTACGTAGCACCCAAAGATACTAAAGTTCTAAAGAAACACTAATGGATTCTACTCCTTTATCATCACTGAACAAGAAAAGGTTGAACTGCTTCGAGGTTTCAATTACACAACCTTCCAAAGAAGCTGTAGGCAGAAATAACAAGGTAAAAATGTTGTTCCAAGATTTTGTTCATATGTGGTCCCATAAAAGTTAGATACAGGTAAAAAAACCAGCAACCCAAATCCACTATCCCACAACTGTTCTATGTCGATACCGAGAAGTAAGTATGTTATCTTCCCCTTCTACAGAATAGCTTTTTTGTATGTTATTTCATCTGAAAAACTGCTGGGCACGTGCAGCTTCAGAGTGTCTTTAAAGCTTTTTGGAGACAGGGCAAATGAAGAAAATTTTATATATATATATAAAAAAAAATATATATATCTGGAAGTTACAAAAATGAAATCAACAGAACTGGCACTAAAGACAGTAATGTCTAGCTTTTAAAATATTGACCTTCATAATTATTTTTCAAGTTATATTGACTACATTGATCAAGTTCCTTCTTGTTTCCATTGAATTATTTCTTTCCTATTAATGTTAATCTGTCAACAAATAAAAGCTGTTTCCAAAGTTCAATTTAAATTTTGAATCAACTGGTCTATACCCTTTCCATACAATGTAACAGATAATGAGTTGAATTATGATCTAATAAAAGTTCTTATAAAATAAGCAAGCAATAAGCAATTGGAATTTCCATGGCAAAGAGAGGTCATGTATGGGGTACATGAGCACCAAGAGTTTGGGGATCTGTAATTAATGCAGTATCATCTGCTCCTGAAATAGTAAAATCATCCTACAGTTAGCGTCGGATCTGCTCCTCCACACCCCCAGTTTTGTGAATTTGTAGCACAAATTTGTGCTGTACGGAATTACATTTCCTATCAAGGGCATTTCTCAAAGCCTCAATTCCTTGGCAGCTGTGTTTTCACAATAATATCAGGGTGTGGTCTTCCTCCACTATCAGCTTTTTCAAAAAGTTCTAAAGTAAACCTTAATGTAGCAACACTATGGGTTTTGTGCAGCTAAATGCTAAAATATTTTTATAATTTATTTTATACCAGGGAGGTTTAAAAAACAAAGAAGTCTCTTAATCTTTACTAACAATATAATTTCTGTGTGAATGCATTTGTAAGATAACTCACAGAAATCAGTCCTATTCAACTTGAATAAGCTATGCATGTAATTTTGCTGTATTTTTCTATACTGAAAATATTTATTTTTTTAGAGATTAATTATACTGATAATGCATACCTGCAACTGGATCCTGGGAAACAGTCCAAATAATACTTAGAGATATATATATATATTTTTTTTTTTTAAATACAGGAATATGTTGTCTTGTTAAGTTAATTCAATCAGTGTAAATGTATCAGGCAATTGAAAAAATACAGAGTATATACAGAGTATAGCAAATACTCCAGTGAGACTGTGTGTTTATTATAAAAAGGAAATCCTTATTACAAGTATCTGGTACTTGTAATTCCAGATAATTCTAATAAAAGCAAACATTGTTTGGGGTTTTTTTATTCAAAAGAAACGATGAGTTTAAGCACGTGAAACTTTCTCTACAGTACAAACATTAGGGGGATTATGCCCTACATTGCAGTATGCCACTTCTGGCAGAACTGCAGTCAGCCGCAATTAAGAATTCTACAATCTTGGATAACTACATGATCAACTTAACATTGTTTCTCTTTAAAACCCACCGACGTTTGCAAACTATTTTTCTTTATCTTCATAAGGATACAAAGAGACACATCAAAAAAACTCTCTGTCAAGAAAGATTTAAAAAGATAGCAGGGCAAGGTCTCATGATCGGGAAGTTTGGTCAGACTATGATGCCCATAGCTGTCACAAAAATTCAGTCTTCAGTCCATACAGCTCACTGAACAGTTGTCTTTGCATTACAAGACACAAATATGAAAATACACAGCCACATCACACACCGTATTTTAAAATGAATGGCACAACAATTGGATAAGTGTTTCTCAGAAGTACATACAACCCTCCTAAGCAAGGAGAAATTAAAAACTCACCATCACTGAGATCTTGCAGAAGGTTTTCTTGGCATGAAAAGTCCAGCTTCACTTTAATGTTTACAGTCAATGTTGCAATCTTTCCAGGTTTTAGAGGAAACTGGGAGAGGGTATCTTCTAGCCTCCAACTCAAGAAGTCCCCATACAGCTTCTCTGTATTAAAGTAAGTAAATATTTCATGAGCATAACCCTTATGTTAATCAAGTTCAAGTTTATAACTGTTGTAGAGAGTATTAACTGATTTGTCATTTTCTGTCAAAATTCCAAAATACTTACAATTAAGGCATTAAAAATCAATGTAACACTAGAAAGATATTAGAGATGTTACTGACATTGACCTGGAAGCATGTAGATCACAAAGCTCAAAATATGAATTTAAGTGAAGACCACTACCAGAAGAAAAACATTGCACAACACGCAATATTAAATATACACTTTGAATACAGCCTGAAGGGGACCTAAAAGTTCATATAGTTTTGAATCATACAGCCTTCAACTCAGGAAATGTCACATGAATGCAAAAAATCTTCATCAAAATATTACATCAAAATAAATCAGTTACAATTCTGAAGCACCTGTAACATCATTATTTAGTTACTTATTGAGCAACAGAGAAGGCTAGGAAGACTACTGGCTTTCATTTTTTTAATAAAATAAAGTCCTTTGTCAAAACTGAGAAGCATAAAGTATACAAGACCCAAACACTAAGGATGCTTCCAGACAGTATTAGTTTATGTTAAGAGATACTGGTTTGCTAAATTATTTATCATTGGTCCACAGGAGATAGGGCATCTGTAATTATTAGCTCCTCTCTCCTAAGCCTAACATGCCAGAAGATAACATGAGAAAAAAACCAGTATTTACTGTTCATCAACACATTGAGATACTTTATCCAGTTACTCAGTCTCCTTAGTGCTCCAGTTAACATCAAAATAGCCATCTTGAAATAAAGAGGAGCAGCAGGTTAAGTCTGCCTCAGGAAGGATGAGTTAGTTACTCACATAACACATACACACATACCACATAGTTACACACATAACACATAGTTATGTGTTATTTCAAGCTCTGAAGTATGCCAAAAGCTAGAGTCACGGACCTTTAAGTACCTTCAGCAAAAAGCAATCAAAAAAGTGATATTTATGAACTTTACGCAAGATAAAATTATTTTTTTTAGAATGACAGAAAAGGTTATTACATACTAGAATGGTACAATACCACAGTGACTTCTTCCCGAATTAATCTTACTTCAGAACAGACACAAGAAATCTCTGCTAATATCTTATTTCTTTTATGCACTTCATGAATGATCCCTGGAGGGGGGGAATCACTTAATCTCTCAGTGCTTCACTTCTAAGGAAGTGAACTTCTTCCAGAACTACAGGGTCTGGCTGAGATGGAGTTAATTTTCTTCCTAGCAGCCTGTATGGTGCTGTGTTTTGGATTTGTGACTAAAACAGTGTTAATAATGGACCAGCTTTCTGGCTATTGCTGCACAGTATTTGCATGGCATCAAAGCTTTCGCTTTTCCCACTCTGCCTTCCCAGTGAGTAGGCCAGCAGTGGGCAAGAAGCTAGAAGGCAACACAACCAGGACAGCTGAGCCAGATTGACCAAAGGGATATTCCATGACATAAAATGTCGTTTTGTTTTGGTTTTTTCTTCCTCTTTCCTTTGCTTATTAAACAATCTTCATCTCTACCTATGAGTTTTCTCACTTTTGCCCTTCTGATTCTCCTCCCCTCCCTGCTGGGGGAGAGGACAGGGGGAGTAAGCAAGCAACTGGGTGGGGGCTTCAGTTCTGGCTGGGGTCAACCCACCACAGCCATAACTTCATTAATATTTGCAGGACCATACAATGTTAAACACTGCAGAAAAGTCTATTAATACATAAAATAAACATGATGGTTTGACTGGCAGAATCCTAAAAATATATCTATTAATTTACTGTAGCAATGCATACTATCTCCAAAGTACAGTGAAGAATTCTTCTACAGGCTTATTGAAACACCATTTGAGCACTGCTTGCACTACACGAGGACCACTGAAAGTCACACAGTTCATCTCTACTTCATATCAGGCTACTGTATTTAAGGGTTAGTTAGTGTATTGCCATTTCAGAGCCTTTCCAAAACCATCATCAAAGATCCATGTGTGAGAAAACGGGGTGGTAAGACTGCCTCAAAGCTACAATCTGGAATTAAGGATCTTTCAACAAAAGAAATTAGAATTCCAGTCTAAGCTTTGTTGATTTGCAGAGAAACAACTGCATCTAGGGAAGGGGAAAAAAGCGAATATTTTTCCATTAACTTCTACCTAAACAATAACTGCTTTGCCTGAGATATCTTTTTCTCACAGACCATCAATTGTTGTCTTGTGTCTTTCCACATCAAATCAATATTATAGACTTCTTTATAAGAACAATGATGAGGTAAAAATAAAAAAATCCTTCTAATACTTATTTCTTTGAAGTCACCTCCACCTCATCTAATGATTTAGCTGTAACCATATCACTGTTCTGATTTTCTTCTGTTTTCAAGAAAAGAAGTAGCTTAACAAGTACAGCAATCTCTATACCCTTCTCCTGGTAAGTAAAAACATAATATGCTAAAGGGATGTTTTTCCTCAGTGTAAGCAAAGAAGAATGACATATCCCAAGCACTTGAGTGTTATCTTCAGTTTAACGAAAAAATTGTTTCCAAAATGTATTTTCATTAAGTAGGAGATCTATTTGAACATACTATGAGTGAAAAGACTTTCCAAGTGAGAACAGCCCTTGCAGATACTCTCTAATTTAACACCTGTAATTACAAGACAAGGTCTAAATGCTCGAGCTAAAAGTTAAACTGTAGAGAAAAATCTAGTTCATATTTACCTGACATTGGTTTATAGTTTAATAAAGTTTTCTTCATCTTGTTCAGTAATCATTATTACTGTGAATTATACTACGGCATGGGGCTTCAAACCTTTCAGTTTAGTGGGAAAGAGTCTTATTTGGGGCATGCCTGCATCTGGTTGTTTCTAGAGTCCAAAATTTCTGTTTAGCAAACAACTGAAGTTACAAGCAACTTTTAGTCAAGAGTTTAAACTAGTAACTTGTTTTATCATTTTACTAGATACTACATCACTAAAATCATAACAAATATCATATAACAGCTTACCCACAATCTAACTTTGGGTTACCCTAACCCAATCTAACTCTTAACAGATTTTAAGGTCTGCCAAAGAAAAAAATCCACACTGGCATTTTGCATAGAGAAACTTGATAGAAAAGCAAGTCTTTTGAGATCACAAGAACCTCAGTTCCTCAGTTCTTTTCAATCTTCAGTTCCCAGGTAAATAGAATCATAGAAGACAATCACAGAATCATTAGGGTTGGAAAAGACCTCTAAGATCATCAAGTCCAACCATCAACCCAACACCACCATGCCTCCTAAACCAGGTCCCGAAGTGCCACGTCTACACGTTTTTTGAGCACCTCCAGGGATGGTGACACCACCACCTCTCTGGGCAGCCTGCTCCAATGCTTGACCACTCTTTCAGTAAATAAATTTTTCCTGATATCCAATGTAAGCCTCCCCTGAACGCAACTTGAGGCCATTTCCTCTCATCCTATCGCTAGTTACTTGGGAAAAGAGACCAACACCCACTTCACTACAACCTCCTTTCAGGTAGTTGTAGAGAGCGAATCTGGCTTTTTGCTATGTTTCTCATTTTCCTAATTTAATCTCTCTCAAAAGAGGCACAAATGGTTTATTTTAATGTAAGCATATCTACAAAATTCTTTACTGAAGTAATTTAACTCTTTGTTTGGGTATTTAACTTTACAGGGCTATTAAGACCATTATGAGAAGCCATAATGTTTTTACCTTCCCACCATCACAAATTCATGCTGTTGTACAGAACAACATGTACTAGGACTGCTACCATTTTTCTCAAAATTATTTGCTCTTAAGATAACCCGTCAACAAACAAAACCATAAAATGATGAATTTTAGAATTACTTAACTTAAATAGGAACAAATTCAAGCTAGACTAGCAATGTGTATTTAGTATTTGGTATAGTTGAACATTAATATCTCAATTGCATATGTTGCAAAGGTATAGAATTTATGAGCTACCAAGATTTTAATTTCTTTTTTCCTCTTCATAAAATGCTTTATAGAACAACAGTGTAGACAAAGCCATTTCTTTCAATAACAGTGTTTAAGGCTATCAGCATTAAATTGTTCTGCAAATTACATTCACCACTTGATCAGATTCATTTCCAAAGAGTTTATCTGGACTAGATTTCAAAATCATTTAGGGAAGTAGTAATGTCAAAGGCAAGAAACTCAAAAGGACCTCATAAAATCAAGTGAGTATGGAAAAAGATGGACTTCAACATACATAAAGGTAAAAAAAAGTATCTCACGGGGGCAGGATATGAGCCATGCCTGGTATGTTGAACTTGGAACTGGCAGTTACAACTCCAGAAAGAAACCCTAGAGTCACCATTGATGGGTCCTCTAGAATCAACAGCTTAGTGAACAGCAACAGAAAAAACAAAACAAACAAACAAAAAACCACCGCAACAAAACGTAGGTCATCATTAGGAAGGATACTGAGAGCAAGTCAAAGGGGGGCATTTTGCCACTGGGTAAAACCTTGGTGCACCCACATCCTAAGTGTTGTTTGCAGTTCTGGTCTCTGTACTGCAACAAGGACATACTAGAGCTAGAGACAGTCCAAAGAAGGGTAACTAAAATGATCAAGGGGGTGGAGCAGCTGCCATGTGAGCAGAGATTAGAAAATGCTGGGACCCTTCAGTTTGAATAAAAGGCTGAGTAGGGAAAGATGACTGTAGCTTACAAAAATTACAAAGATGGCAGATAAAGTGAATGCAGAACTGTTGTTCACTAAATTCCCTGGTATGAGAACTGCGAGCACTTGATAAAACTGGGAGGAGGTCGGATTAAAACAGATACAGCACTTCTCTACCCAGCTGGTAGTGAACTTCTGGAATCTGTTGCTACAGGAGGCTGCAGAGGCAAGCAGTATCAGCTGCTTCAGAATGGGATTAGGCAACTTCATGGGCAAGTCCACAAAGGGCTACTTAAAAAAGGAGTATGTATGTACAGCAACTACTGCTGCTGAGCAAGCACAACAGAAACACCACAACAGTGGTGAGACTTGCATGCTGTCCCTAAGCAGCGTCCGCTAATGTCCTGTGACTACTGAGCTAGATGGCCCATCAGCCCTAGTAGGACATTTCTTAAATTCTTATGTCTTTGTCTTTCTGTGGGAGAATGGGACAGGATGGGACTGAATCCTCTATTAGCATATACCATAGCATTATGATCTGCAGATAGCCTCAAAACTGCAAACTGAACTTAAAGCATCAGAGAAACTGTATACACGTGGAATAGTGTTCCGAGCACAGTTGTGGATTCCTGACAAACACAGATTTGGAAAAAAAAAAAACACAGGAGGATAAAAAGATGCAGTTCCGCCTGGTCCAGTGAGACACAAGTGACACTACAATTTAATTAAAACACTTGGAAAACTGCAGGGAAAGAGTTTAAAGGTAAGGATGAAAAGAAACAGAAAGAAAAATGTAACAGACTACAGCTGAAAGGTGAAGTCTGGGTAGAACATAACCAAAACTCCTGCTTCTCAAGCTGAGCAGCTGAACAGAAATGTAAATGCAAGAGCAGTTTCCAACTAGCACAGAAGGATGAGACCAGAATACTCCACACCTCTGAATTCAGCGTGCACAAAGGTACACTAAATGCAAGTATGATCAGACACCTGAAGACAGAAATCTGATGTGCTTCAAGGTAACAAAGCTCTTCAGACTTCTATGGTAATCCGCCCGTCTGATTCTTGATGCCTCACCAGCTGAACTATATATTCCTAGCAGAATACACAGGACCTCAAAATAACTATCAGTTCTAAATGCATAGGCATTGGCATTCATACATCTTAACTTCTCCAAGTGCATGAAATTCTAGT